>CM053790.1:451334896-451499896 GCA_028749045.1 Cupressus sempervirens
TACTCGTGCATTAATGATGCTTTAATGATTTGTAGTTAATAAATGTGATTCCTTTCATAACAATGTCAGTTGATGCTTTAGTAATGATTACTTCATATTTGTAATGATGCATTATTTTATCTGAGCATTTGATGTTTGACTTATAATTATTATGCTACTTACCCCATACTTGCATGTGTATGGTGCATGTGTCTATTCTATCTTTCTATTCTTCATATTTGATGTGGTTAAGGGAGGGAGTTGTAGTCACCTGCTAGTCAGGATCTACATGATGTACCACTCCCTGTCATTGCCTGTTTAATTTAGAAATATTTATATACATGTACATGCTCATCTTTTATATAGAATGTAGGTACCGAGCATTGACTTCTCTGAATTGCCAGGATGAGTGTGTTCTATCATAATAACTCAATGGTAAGAATGGAGAGATAATGTTTAGGTCCAATCTCATCCATAGCCTAAATACTTGTCTTGCAAGGAGGACTTGTAACTATCTTTCTACCCTTTTTAAAACCCGCGAGTTTATCTTGGTTTATGTTATTTTATTTTGAGTTTTGGTCTGTTTTGGTAATGTTATTTTTATGTGAATTTGGCTATGTGATTTATTTGGTAAATGATTTAATTATAATATTTGGGTTAATCATATAATTAAATATTATTTGATTAATAAGAAAATATTAAAGTATGAGAATATTTAATTAATTAAAAAACTAATTAAATATGTGCTTTAATTTTAAAAGTTTTAATTTAGAAGTCTTAATTTAGAAAATTGGTTAAAGAGAAATTAGAATATGATGATATTTAATTAATTATTAATTAATTAAATATGTACTTCAGTTTAAAAGATTTAACTTAAAAGTTTAATTTAAGAAATTGGACAAAAGGAGATAATTAAAATATTAATATATTTAAGATTTAATATTGCTTTATTATAATTATTTATTTAATAATAATTAAATTAGAGTTGCATTTAAACAATGAGCTTTGATTATTATTATTAATTTAAATAATAAACTATGCTTTAATTAGTGCTTGCACTAATTAATAAGTGGAGGAAAAGAAAATATAAAAGAATGTTTTAATTTAAAAGTTCTTTAAATGTGCATAAAAGAATTAAATTTAAAAGATTTGTTTAAAGTTATAATTTAAGTATATTGATATTTATTTAATTTAATAATAATTTATTTAGGAGTTTTATTTTTAATAAACTCTAAATAATATTATTAGTTAAATTAATAAATATTATATTAAAAACATCACATGATTTAATAAGGGAGAGAAAGCTTTAATTTAATAAAGTTTTTTTTAATTAAATTGCATAAAGTGTGTGCATGAAAATTAAAATATAGTAATTAAAGACAAAGGGTTTTTGCATGATTGTATGATCAAAGGCTTGATTTGGGGGAAAAACTATTTATTAAGGAAATTAAAGCTCATTTCTAGGTACATAGGTTTTGGGGAGAAAAATTCAAAATTGGATTGAAATAATTGTTGAGAGTTTCAGATGGTTTGAATTTGCATACATTCATAGATTGTATCAGATTTTAGTTGTGGTTTTGAGGTAGGGTTTGAAAACTCGTTATAAGATTTTATTAAAAGATCTATCTTCTTTGTGTCTTTCTAGGTGTTTGCATATTGCTTATTAATTTTCTGTATTGATTGTTGAATAAAGAATTATGTTGTAGATTTTGGAAAAAGAAAACTTATTAATCAAGAAAACTTGACTGTGAAAAATTATGAAAAAAAAATAGTAGAAAATTATTGTGACTGTATTCATATAAACCCCTTTCTAATATAACAAAAATTTGATTATTGAAATTTGGAAAAAATAATAATAAATTGAGCAGTTAGAGTTTCAAGTTTAAATTTGTCATTAGAACTATGAGATTATTATGAATTTTCTAAATATAGATATATATTATTCTTATATCTAAAATAATTTAATTGCAAAATTTATTGAAAAAAAGAAAAAGATTAATTGAGAGGAAAACATGTTGTAACTAAACTTATGCATGCATGTGAAAACAAACATGCTGAAAATAGAAACTAAATATAGTAAGGTTACATGCATGTGAAAACAAATATGTTAAAAATAGAAAGCTAAGTATAATATAGTTACATGCATGTGAAAATAAATATGCTAAAAATAGAAAACTAAGTATAGTATGGTTACATGCATGTGAAAATAAATATGCTAAAAATAGAAAGTTTAGTAGGGTTACATGTCAAAACAAATATGCTAAAAATAGAAAAATAAGTATAGTATGGTTGCATGATTTGAAAGATCAAAGACATCCAAAAATACTAATTGCGTCTGTATTTTTATTTAATATAATTTAATTTTCAGATTTATTTATTTAAAAAATTAATTAATTAATTAAAAATAAAATTTTAAAATTACTTATTAATTTCTAAAATTATAAATAAATATTATTCATTTAGTGAAAGTGAAGGTTAGTAATATTAGTGATTTTTTAAGTCTAATTAAACTTTTAGTTGCATATAAATAATTTAATATTTATTAATGCAAGAGGAAAGTTAATAGCTAAATATTTATAATTTTACTATATTTTAAGAGAAGTTGTGGTAGAGTTTACTTTGTAATCATTTAGTTAATAACTATTTGACCTTATGAGAGAAATTATAAATAATTAAATTAAATTTATAATTTTATCTCTAGTTGCATTATCAATTAAAGGAAAAATAAATATTAATATTATACTTAAAAAAAAGTCATATAATATTTTAGAAATTGAAATTAATATCAATATTTAAACATAATAATATACATTTATGTTATTAATTAAATCATTTATGATTTAAGATTATTTAAATTAATAACATGATAATATTATATGATATTTTATATGCACAATAAGATTGGATATTTAAATACTTATTATTTTAAATAAGTATATCAACATAACAATTTATATTAACATATATATTCTCACTTTATTTCTAAACACATCCTTATGACCCAAAACTAAACAAGAAAAATTGGTGGATTTAAATCATGTGGCTAAAAACTATGCGTTTTCTAATATTCCATTTATAGTCTTGTGATGTTTATTTTCATGATGATTTTTCTTTGTGAGTTGTTTAGTTGGCCAAGTTAGGATGTGAACTAGAGGCAATTTTTGAGATTTCTTTTATGATTATTTGATTGGATGTCATGATGAACTTTATTATTTGAATTGAGATTTATGTTATTGAGCAATTTTGAGAACTTGGGTTTTGAGAACCAATGTTATTTTTTTGGGTTTCCTATTAAGGAACCAAATTTAATCAATATTACTTTTGTAGTATGAGACACTATTGTGATTTTCAATTTTTGGGAAGGTAGTCTAGGTGCATGTCTATGGGAGTGGCTTGCAATGGGGGTTGGGGCCCAAATTCATTGCTATGGTAACTCATTGTAAGTTGTTTAACAAGTGATAACATAGTAATTAAAATATCTTGCCTAGCCCTTTTTTTTGAGATACATTAAAAAGATAAGTTAGAGATTTTTTCTCGTCCATGCTTTGAGTATTTGTATAGACTAAAGATGAGATGGAGATGATACCTTAAGAGGTATAACTAGTTTCCTCATCATCACGAGAGGGTATTCTGGTTCTACATAGAGTCACTAGAGGGTCGAGTTCTTGAGAGACTGCCAGGGTAACTCTAGAGTTGGCTCATATGATGACACTCCATAGTATGTAGCCTGAGTTTCTTTCATGATTTTTTTAATATTTGCCTTTAATGGTGTACTTGTTGGATATTACTTTTGATAATTCATTTATTGTGAGTCTTTACTCATTGATTAGATGTCATTTATTTTTTACAGAAAATTTTTATTAATGAATGATCATTAATTCATTGGTGGTGTTTTTATTGTTGGAGTTAGTGATTGGTAGTTTACTTTTATTGATGATAGTTTAAATTTGTTGGTCATTGTGCTTGTGACACTTGACATTGATTTTGAGGTGGTTGTATATGTTTGGTCTTGGTATTTGTATGTTGACTTGGTATGTGGTGTTGGTATTGAATGAGTGTCCTTTTGATTTTGATTTTCTCTTCTTTTTGAGTAGTTTGTGTTACCCTTGAGGTAGTTTTGGCTATCAAGATTCATTGCCTAAGATTATTTTATGATTTGATTATCTGTGTGTGGATCATATATTATCTCTCCTACACAGTGGGAGTGGGAGCCTGATTAGGTGACCACACGATTGAGAGGTAGTGTATTCTTACCATTTGAGTCCCCTTCAAATTGATAGATGTTGGATGCTCCTTGATATAGTGGTACCATTATCATTCTTCCTCTTATTTTGAATACTTCTATTCATTTGATGTATCTATGTATCATGTGTTTTGAGATCCTAAGGGATATTGTATTGTATATTGATGTACTTGTATCTATTTTCACATATCCTATGACATATGCACTGGATGTTATTCATTATATGTGCTTCCATATTATTATTTGTACTTATGTATTTTCTTATATGACTATGTATGTGTTTATTCATTTTATGATTATCGACATTGTAATTGAGACTTAAACTTATTAATAAAACTTTCTTAAATGTGACTCAACATGAAAGAACACTTGAGGAATTGAAATTGTATTTGCAATTGATTACATGTTGTTGATGTGTATGTATATATTGCTTCTACATTATCGTTACTTTGATGTTGTTTATTTTTTTTAAAAAAAATTGTTCAATAAACTTTGTAACATATTAGATTTATTTCTTTTGGGTTCTTGAGTGGGGCGTTATAGTTCTGAAGGCCCAAAGTGCCATATTTATCTATAGATGCCAATCTTTCCTAGACTTTTGAATAGTTTGGTGTAAGATTTTCAGCAATGTTTTGTTAGACACCTTAGCTTGGTCGCTCCCTTGAGGGTAGCAGATAGAGGACCAATGTTGTTTGATTCAAAATTTCTTGCACAGCTATTTGAGGTCCTTATTCTTGAATTGTCCTCCATTATTATTAACAATGGAGGAAGGGATACCATACCAACAAATGATATGGTTTAGTATAAATAGGGCAACATGTTTTCCTATAGCAGCAAATAGTGGCACAGCCTCAAACTATTTGGTGAAATACTTAGTTGTTGTAATGATGAATTTGTTGACACTAGATAAACTTGGTTGAATTTTTCTTACCAAGTAAAAGATCTATTGCTAAAATGGCCAATATGTCATAGAGGAAATCAACTCATGTTTGGGAGCATGAATTAAGTTACCATGAAGTTGACATTTCTAATAGGACATGGCATAATGAATAGAATCAACTTACATGGTTGGCCAGTAATAACCCACCCTAAGCATTTTTTGAGCAAGTGTAAGGGCATTAGAATGCACCACACAAATGTTATCGTGGACTTCAACAAGTGTCTTTTTAGACTCTTCTAGTTCTAAACACCTAAGCAATGCTTCATCTAGACTCTTCCAATACAAGTCACCAGAGACCAAAGTATAATGTGAAGCATTGTGGAGTGGTTGGCATTTTTGGTTGTGCTTGAGGTTTTTAAGAATAACTTGATCACGTAGGTAAGAGAAGATAGTCACGTAGTGGGAGGAATCGTGACCTACAAAAGTGGAGATCACTTGGTTATCTGAGGAATCATAGGCAAGATGATGTGGTTCTTCCACCAAGAACTCAAATCATGATTCATATTCTTGTATTTGGAGAATAGATGCTAGAGTGGCCATAGCATTAGCAGCCTTGTTTTCTGCTCTAGAAATTTGCTGGAATGTCACAAAAGTGAAATAGTTCCTTAGAGTGTCTATCAACTTTTTTTAAGGTATCAACTTCTCATCCTTTGTATGATATTCATTATTCACTTGGTTGATAACGAGTTGAGAATCTTCAGAGATGTGTAATTTAGTTATTCTCCATTCAAGAGCCATTTTGATCCCATTTGTTAATGCCTCATATTCTGCAATGTTGTTTGCACAAGGGAATAAGAGTTTGTAGGATTTTGGGATCATATATCCATCAGGGGAAACAAACAAGACACCTACTCCAACTCCTTTCTATGTATGAGAATCATCAAAGAATATTTTCCAAGTTCTCTCCGTGATGTACATAATTGAGGCATCTAGAAATGTAATTTGCATGGTTGTTGTATCCTCTAGTGGAAAATTAGCCAATTGGTCAGCTATATCCTGTTCTTTGATGGCTTTACATTTGACATACTAAATGTCAAATTCTAAAAGAATCATCATCCATTTAGCTAGATGACCAGTAAGCATAGATTTGCTCAACAAATATTTCAAAGGATCAATTTTAGCAATCAGGTAAACGATATGTGCCAACATGTAATGTCAAAGTTTTTGAGAAGCAAAGACCACTACAAGACATGCTTTCTCTATAATGGTGTAGTTCATTTCATAAGAAACCAAATTTTGACTGATATAATATATAGCTCATTCTTTACCCGTCTCATCACTTTGGGCTAATGGTGCTCCTAGAGAAGAAGTTGTAGTTGAGATATACAAGATCAAATGTTTTCCCAGAATAGGTGGCATCAAAATTGGAGGTTTAGCAAAGTACCCTTTGATTTGGTCTACACTTTGTTGACATTCATCATTCAAACTATGAGTGGAGCCTTTATGTAAATTCTTGTTAAAAGGTCGAGCTTTATTACCCGACTGAGAAATAAATCTTCTTATGGATTGTAGACTTCTAAGTTGGTTGACATTTCTTGGAGGAGGCATTTCCATGATAGCTTGGACCTTTTTAGGATCAACCTCAATACTTTTCACTGAGATGATGTAGCCTAGAAATTTTCTAGAAGTGACACCAAAGGCACACTTTTTTGGATTTAGCCTAAGTTGAAATTGTTCCATATAGTCCAATATTAGACTAAGATCTTCGAGATGTATGCCTAATTTTCTAGATTTTACCAATGTATCATCAACATAGTCTTCCATATTTTTATTCATCATATGTGGAAGATGTTGGTCATTACTCTTTGATAGGTAGCACCAGCATTTTTGAGCCCAAAAGGCATGACATTCTAGTAGAAAGTACCCCATGCACATGTAAAGGTTGTCTTCTCTTGATTAGCTAGAGCTATCATACTTTGATTATACCCAGAAAACCCATCCATGAGGGAGTACATTTCATAACCTGTAGTCGTGTCCACTATCATATCGATGTTTGGTAGCAAAAAGTCATCCTTGGGGCATGCTTTGTTAAGGTCTCTAAAATCAGTATAAACTTGGATAGATTTATCATGTTTAGACAAAGGTACGATGTTGAGAATCCATTTTCCATAGTCAATAGCTCTGATGAAGTTTGTACTCAAGAATTTTTCTAACTCTACTTTGACCAATAAGGATACATGTGGATGCATCTTTCTTAGTTTTTGTTTAATAGGTTTGATATTAGGAGAGATAGACAAATGATGCATGATAAGATCTGTGTCAAGCCTTGGCATATCTAAGAATGTCCATGCAAAATTGATCTTCTTGTCTTAAAATAATTTGGTAAACTATTCTTTTTCCTCAGTTGTCAGTGATTGAGCCACATGAATAATTTTAGGAGATTCCTCTGTCCCCAAGTTGATAAGCTATGTCAGTTCAATGAAAACTGATGCTTTATCCTAAAGTAACTCAATAGACTATCAAGTACCTTATCTGCAAGCACCTCAGGGAGGTTTTCACCATTAGATATGTCTTTGTTTTTACTATTTTTAGGTTCAGATACTACCACAATGTGGTTTTTTCCATTTGACCATTTATTTTTCTCTTAATTTTATGACTAGGGTACTTGATATTTGATTTTATCATATGAACCATGGGTTCATTGGTGGAAGAAGTGACAGGTTCAATGGAATTTAGGTAACAAGCAATCTCATAGTCATTTTGAAAAGACTATATTTCAGGTCTTTGATTTTGAATGGAACAATCTATGAGATCGGGATGGATCAATGAGAGTGAGGTGGAAGCTTCAAGGTTGTTGATGCAAAAAGAATCATCTCTGGTGACATGCAAAGTTGAGCCTATAGTGAATGTCACAAAGGAGTCTAGATAAGGAATAAACCAAGAGGGACCAACATGATCCACTAAAGAATGTTGCAATCCAAACTTGTATAACCCTATACTAGACTCGTCTACTACATTCAATTGGGTTGCATGGATGTGAATAACATCCACTCCTAGTTCAAAAGATGCATCTAACAGGTTTTCCCATTCATACTCATGAGAGTTTGTACTTTGATCTCTAGCAATTAGATGAGTAATATTTTTTCTAATTCATCCTCTATTCATGTCTTCATGGTCAGATTCATCTTGTTCTAGTTGTCGAGAAGTGGAAGCTTCATCATCATCATTGGTAATTAGTGTTTCTTCTCCCAAAGAAGAGAAGTTATAGGCATAAAATCCTCATCTTGCAAAGTGGCAATAATAAAGGGAGGATCATCATCCTCTGATTCACTAGATATGGGTGCACTTTGATCAAATTTTGGTATATCATCCTCTAACCCAAAACCTAGGCCAGTAGTATCTTGAGTATCACAACCTTGAGTATGACTTAAAGGTTCAACTAGAGCTTTTTTATTACTAGTTAAGGACCCATGGCCCTGATAGCCCATGTTTGTAAGTATTTTATATCCTTTTCTATAATGTTTAGGAGAAATGGGAGTAGTGACTGTGACATCCTTCTCATCTTCCTCTTCCCTATAGATCCCATCTTTAATCACTTGTTCTTCTTTCTCTATGTCTAAGGGAACTAAGGACTGCACAAAAGTGCCAAAAAAGTCATGGTGAAAGTAGAAGGCTTCTTTTTGGTAGATAGTTTTCCATAAGACCGAGGGGAAATAGGTAGAGCAACAATAGAGTCTAGAGTGTATTCACCCATACCAAGGCTCATCATTTTCAATTTTTATTCATACTCTATAAAGGATGGTGTTGGCTCATGAGAAGAATAACTATGTGGAACCAATGTCTCAACAGTTGATACTATATTGATAGACATGGAGTTGTCACTAGGGATAACTATTTTAGTACTATTGAAAGGGAACTTGATGCATAGATGGTACGTAGAAGGTACTTCTTGCATGTCATGAATCTAGGGTCATCCCAACAATAAATTGTATGCAAGTGGTATGTCTAGGACTTGGAAAATGACGTCCTTCTCAACTGGACCAAATCTAGTTAGAAGCACAATAAGACCTTTGGAAGGTCATTTGACCTCATCATAGGCTTTTATAGTGATCTTGTGTTGAGGTTCAATGGAAAATTCAGACATGCCCAACTGTTGGATCACATTGAATGAAATGATGTTTAACCCTACACCATTGTCTATCAAGACTTGATGAATGCAAGTACAAAAGATTTGGACTTTGACATGGAGAGCAAGGTTGTGGGGATGACTAAGTGCTCAATCATCTTCTTTAGAAAAGGTGAGATGGTGAGATGAAGAGATATTGTTCACCATAGCTTGGAATCATTTCGCATCAATATTTGTAGGGATTTTGGTAGGACGTAAAGCTTTTTCACTGATATCCTTGTGCAAAGGGGACAATTCTAACAACCCAAAAATGGAAATTTGAGCTAGTGTATGTTGCAGTTGGCTGACAAGGTCATAGTTGGAGAACTTGGAAGTAGTTAGTTGTTTAGAAGATGAAGCATTCTTAGGATCATGAGCAACTTTTACGATGACCTTAGATTGCTCCTTAGTGATGGCATTAAGTGGTTCACTTTGTGAAGAGGAAGATTCAGCCACTCAAAGTACCATCATAGGTCTGGTATCATTATGGTGTTGAGGAGCATTGCATGTTTTTAGGACAACTTTTGTTCATTCATCCTCAGGTGGGTTTCCATGCACAAATTCTCAATGGGCTCAAGCATGCCTATAACATTGTTTGTGTCAGCATAAACATAGCTAATCTTGGCATCATGATTATTTTTAGTAGCTTTGGAGGTTTCACCTTTCTTGTATTATGGCAAGGGTTGTTTAAAAGTTTTATGGTCAACATTTTTGACGAGGCCATCTGTGACAACTTTACCATCCTTAGTGAGGTCTTGAATTATGTCTTTGAGCTTGAAATAGTTTTTAGTGTTGTAACCTCTG
The DNA here is from genome assembly GCA_028749045.1 of Cupressus sempervirens. Lineage (NCBI taxonomy): Eukaryota > Viridiplantae > Streptophyta > Pinopsida > Cupressales > Cupressaceae > Cupressus > Cupressus sempervirens. The sequence continues at coordinate 451,344,968 of CM053790.1, forward strand.
CTTTGGTGATAACTACAGATATGATCCTCTCTCCACCAAAGGGGTTTTATAGGTGGGTCATAGGGTCAGGAATTATCTAGTAAAATAACCAGCTTGTTTGCAGTTAAGGTTTTTAAGACCACTTTGTAAGGCTCAACCATTGTTGTATAAACACGTCATTTTTTGGTAAACTTAGAGTCCTTATCAAATGCTTGTGGTTTTACATTTTCTTGTTGTTTTGTAGCATAGATGGTAGTAGAAAGGTTAAATGTAGGTTCCTTGGTCTTAGGAGTGTCCACTACTCCATCATTGATGACATATTTGTTTTTATTCCAAGGTTTTCCTGTTTCTTTACCATTTCCATTGTTATTTTTGTCTTTGTTTATGACAATGTCACCCTTTTTGATAGCAACATCCTCAATACGATATGCATTTTCAACCATGGTGTTGAAGGACATGAATAACTAATTTCTTAGATCAAAGTATAGCTCAGGTACAAGTGTATTGACAAAAATGTCAATTTTTTTAGCCTCACGAACTTGCCAAGGGTAACGAAAGTATAAGGATCTCTATCATTAAAGATATGTTGCGAAGGGTTCTCTCAATTTTTCTCTGATGTTGCATAAGTCTAGCATAGTTAGAGGATGTTGAATGTTGTAAGATTATTGTTGGATAAAGCATTGTGCAAGATCATCAAATTTTTTAAGAGGGGGACTCAATTTTGTGAACCATTCCATGGCTTGTCCTCGTACACTCCTAGGAAATAGATGCATAAAAAAATCATATTCATACATAAAATCTATGCTAATAGCATAAAAATGCCTCACATGATCATGAGGGTCACCATTTCCATTGTATTTTTCATATTTAGGAAGCTTTATATCCTTAGGAAATGGTAGCATGTATAGGCTCCTATCAAATGGAAGAGCAGATATTGATTCAACAAATGATGTTTTAGGTGGCTCTTTTGAAGTTTGTAATTGTGTAAATTGTTTCCTTAGTTCTTGTATTTCTTCCCATAAGATTTCAGCCTTGGTGGGATCTTGTTTTTGAATTATGTGTTCAACATCAAAATCTTGAGGGAGTTTTTATCCCCTTGCCACCATGTATCGGAAGTATTGGTCTTTTTTTTCCTCTAAAGCTCTAAGCATTAGTTTTTGAGAAAAAACATCTTGTTGAAATTTTACAACATCTTTGCTAGTTACTTCTTCATCACTTTCATGATGGGAAGGGCATGCGCCCACGGTGACTCTAGGAGTTCTTGGAGGTTGTTACCATCATTTCCATCAAAAGGATTTTGAGAGAAAGTCCCCCTATTCCCTTCATGGTGGGTATGATTATCATTTTCAGCTCATTGATGTTCTTTTTCCCTAGCATACATTGCTTCCAGTATTTTTATGCACTTGTTCTTCTATGTGGCATTGAACTTCATCGGGGCGCACCATGGTGACCAAATTTTTTTCACCCTTAGGTGTCTCATAGGATGTACTGAATGGATTTTCAAAGTTGTAAAGTGAATTATGTCGAATGTTGGTCATTTGTGCTAGAGTAGATTCAAGATCCTCCACACAAGGTTGTCTGCGAGGGCACCTAGTTGGTGTTTCCAATTGCTTGAAGATAAGAGGGGTATGACTACCATTACCAACTTGAAATCTAGTTGTAAGCGATATGTAAGGATTCATCTTTGCTTAATAGGAAAAGAAAAGTATGTCAAATTTGAAGCTCTTACAATCACACTAATACATTAGGGGTTGATTTGCAACAAGCAGGTAGATGTAATGTGTTTTTGGCTTTTTTTTATTCAATTTTAGCCCGATGACGTCACAATTGAGATGCTAACACCAATACATTTGGAGTGGAATTGCAACGAAACTTTGCGACAGCAAAAAATGTTATGTGTTTTTAGGATTTTTTTTCAATAATAACCTGAAAATGTTGCAATTGTGATGCTAATGGGATATAAGAGAAAAAGAAAACAAAAAAATGTTGCTCATTTGAAATTGACACAGGGATCTCTGTGGCGAAAGGGCCAAGGCAACATTTGGAGGAGGATGATGGCAAGGTGCAAAACAAATAAACCCATTACTCTTAGAATCCTTTTTTCTCCAATCATTATTATTATTATTTCGTGATCAATGAAATCCATGCCCCTCATCTCCAGAAATTGGCAGTTTTAAGGGCTTTTGCAAATCAGATGGAATCTTTTTTTTTAAAGAAATATCTTTGGCTTTGTGCCACGCAGGGCATTAATATGAGAAGAGTTTAAAGCCATGTAGCTTATTTGAGTATAGAAACATGTGAAGAATTTCATGCCACGCAGCTTATTGGTGCACAAATTATGTGATAAAATTTTTGTGCCATGCTGCCTATTCCTTCCTGAAAAATAACCCAACATTACTATAGGTAAAAGTAAACTTTCTTAGCTTATGTATAAATGGTCCAGTCACTCCACACCAAAAGGGCAATGTATTAATTTTTTCTCTGGATTAATGTCTATATGAGTGTTGATTTGAGGGTGCAGGTGAATGGGTTCAAAACAAAAGAAGGTTTTTGACATGTAGAGATTGTAATATGCTTTCTTTAAAGATTCACACATTTATTGCTTGTTTAATTTGGATGAAGCAATCTCATTTTATTTCTTATTTCATAAGAATCGTAGACAAGTCTTATGAGAAGTCATATATTATTTCAGCTTTCTTAACCCCTATTGATGTTTGAGCTCAATCTACTAGGTTTTAGAGCTTGTGTTCTTTGATCTTTCATGATTCAGTTTCCTATGTTGCAGATTCGATTGAGTTTTATATCCTAATATAATACATAATTTGAGTGCAGATTCACTTCTCAATTTAAAGATGATTACAAGCTACCCCGTGGCACAAAAATAGATATATCTAGGCTCCCTAGTCATATCCTATAGACAAAGAGTAAGTGATATATGTACTTCTTCAATGCATTATCGTGGTTATCTTTCTCAGCAAGAAGATTAACATTGAGCAAGAACATAGTGATACATGTTGTGGAATCAACTTACACGATAGGAAATGAAGATAAAGTTGTCCATCTTTTTATGTACTTATTTTACATTTAAGCTTCTATCTACAAGGTTATGTCTTAAAATGTGGCAAGAAGGTTTTGCAGTTATAAGCAGCATCGCTTTTAGATTTACCCTTGTTTTCAAAATATGATTCGTTTGAGTCCTTGAATGGAATTTATTTCTTAGTTCATTAAGATTCCAAATCTATCCAAGCAATAGTTATTTTCATTTGACTATTCATGGCACGTTATGTTTATTTTTTTGGATTGCAACTACTCATACTGTTTTGCATTTTCTTTAAGAGAATTTTGAATTGGCCTTTTCCTCTAATATCTTGGAAATAATATGTTTGATCTTAGTAAATTATGAATACGAAAATATAAAATTTTGGAAGACAAATACTACATGGAATATTCTTAGACATATCAATTCTGGATGGATTCCATTTGATCTCTTCAATTTTTATATGTAATTCAGATAATCTAAGGCAAATCTAGGCTTAATTTAAAAATTGTTTCTCATTTTGTGTTGCAGATCGTGGATACTATTCCATTGGGACTGTTTCATTGCTGGTTTCCTTAAAAGTGCATTATAGAGATAGAATTACAATATTACGAGGGAATCATGAGAGCCATCAAATCACCCAAGTGTAAGATATCAATGCAATACCTACTTGTCTCATGATTTGCAAGGAATTTGAATGTTTGACTCCAATATTTGAATTGCATAATTTTTTACTTAAAAGTAATTTTTAGGAGCACATATCTTTTTGTCTATGTAATATAAGAAGATAATATGTTTCCTCAAAAATTTGGAGTGTTGGTGTTAGGGTCATAAAAGTTGCTTTCTTTCTAATGCTAAGCAACTGCAATATTCAATAAGTGGGATTCTTTGCTATGCTATCTTGTGTGTCTATGAAGGCCATGATTAGATTGGAAATGAGGAGTAAAGTGGGAATTGGAATTAAGGTCAAAAGACATTCATGCTCATGCTTAAAGCAGACACGTATATTATTTGCCATTTGAGGCTATATCTAAATTATGGGAGGCAAAATAATAAGTATCTAAATGGGGAGATTAGAAAGGTGACCAAAATTTGTCAATCTATTTGTAATTTATCTTAATTTTTTGACTGTGTTCAAGAATTATTTTGTTTTCTAGCAATTTCAGGTATGGATTTTACGATGAATGTCTGAGAAAATATGGAAATGCAAATGTATGGAAGTATTTTACAGATCTCTTTGATTACTTGCCACTGACAGCCCTTATTGAAAGCCAGGTAAAGAAAAAGATATTATACACTATTTTTTTGGTACCCTGTATAGCACAACAAACTTATTTATACTATAAGAAAATTTTCTTTTCTTTTGTTTCATTGCAAATCTTCTGCTTGCATGGAGGTCTCTCCCCATCATTGGACACACTTGATAACATACGAGCTTTGGATTGCATACAAGAAGTGCGTCTATATACATAAGTATAATGTTTTGTGCTACATAGATTTGAAAAGAATATCACAACCATAACATTTAGTTCTATGCATGATAGTGTCTTAGATCTAGTTCTATGTAGTGTTCTCTATTAGAAGAATTTTCTGTCCTAGTTACTAAATAGTTTCTATTTGAAAGTATTTTGGTTGTACTGGCTATGTAGTGCCCTGCCAAGGAACCCTTGGAACTAAGTGTAAAACATGCAAGGGATTTTGTTAAAGCAATTGCATCATTACACACTTAAATTAGGACAACAATGCTAACAACATGAACAAAAACGAACAAAAATCACTATCATTTTGTGCTTGTGCACAAATAGTTGTAAACATGAATGTCTACATGTGAAAATCTATGATCTCACTTGTTGCCTGTTAGAAGAGTCTCCTATACATTCACCATACCCTTGATGGTGTGTTAAATTTTGTGCAATGATGATGAAATCCTTGGAAAAAAAAAGCTGAAACAATGGCCTAGAGATGATATGTAAATCTTTGGGTCATGCAATAATAAATGTGGCATGGATGAGCATCAATTTTTCTTCGACTTCATGCCAACCACATAAAGGACAATTTTCTTGGAGCCTTCAGATTGAATCTAGTAGTTGTAGGGTCAAATCAAACTATCAATGAAGCTCTAAGTTGTTTAAGAGGATAGGTGGGACCTGTGGTGAAAAATGTCACAATTCGAGGTACATTGGTGCATTTGGGAACTTTCTGCATGCTGAAATGAAGACTTGAGGGATTTTGGAATGCATTCAGACCTTTGTGGGTGAACATAATACAGACATCAACACCAATCAATATAATCAAATGAAACTCAGATGCAATCGATGAATAATGCAGATGCTAAAGTTCTAAACCATCCAAATAGCCCTAATAATTGTTGGACCTAATTTATTGCCAACCACTATAGTGTTCAGCATTTAAGGTTTGATTCTTCACAAATGGCCATTCACATCAATGCATTTAAAAATATATATCATGCCTCCAAGAGTCTACCTTTGATAAAATGTGACTGAAATGTTTCTCCAAATAATAGTATCTCCAATGTTGTTAGACGTTGAATATAATTTTAGGCTACTAAAGTTATCAACTTGCATAAATGCCGAACATTGGAAGTATGCGGACAATATAACATATCACACCTTAATTCCTTGCCCCATGCAGAAAAATATAATAATGGACCCTTCTACCATCTCTTGTCTCTTGTATTCTGAGTTCCATGAAAAATTAGTTTCATAAATATCATTGAAGGAAAAGAGCTTCTAGAAGTCTTTTCACTGCCTACTCTAAGGAGCATGCTCAACACGTTGAACAGTCTCAAACTCTAAGAAGTCAACGTCCCTTTTACCATTGTTAACATTTATGCCACCAACTATGAAAAGAACATTGTTGGAATCTCTTCAAGTATGCTAAAACCGTCACATGCCTAAATAGTTCTAAATTTTTTTGGAAAAAAGGAAGTTGTCAAGTGAAGAATCTAAATGGTGAATCAGTGGCAGATATTATGGATTCATCTAAACATGGTTAAATCCCTCCTATCAAAGGAAAATATTCTTGGACCAGTAAAGATCTGGCAAGCAATTCATTGCCAAAAGACTTGATAGATGTGTGCTTGCTGAAAATCTCACCTTCTTCCCAAACCTATTCTCTAAAACTCATACAAATCCATCTCTAGTGTTATTGAACAACTTCATCCCATCTCTTTCAAATTTTGTCTTTATTGGTGCTCTTGGAATGAATTGTGTCCATCCCTTGTGTTATAACACGTGTAAGAGGGAAAGCTAACATTCTCAAGACTCAAAATTAGATATATTTTATTGGCTCAATCAACATAGTCACAGCCAATCTGAGAAGAGGAAGACTCTCGTGAACATGGAGAATGTTAAGTCAACAATTGAGCATACTACAAGGAGATGGAATTGCAACACATTAATAGTTGTATAAATATTCAGACCTGACTACACATCAAAATACATGGCTCACCATTGTTGAAGATGCGAAACAAGCTTCAGTGATGATGAAACAACAATATTGAGGAGACCGTAGAGCATGGATTGGAGAAAATATAATACAAGGATACAAATAAGTGATTAAGTTAGAAATAAATGATGGACCCCTAAATCGGGTTCATTACAATTGATGAAGCAATTGCATCATTACACACTTAAATTAGGACAACAATGCTAACAACATGAACAAAAAATCACTATCACTTTGTGCTTGTGCATTACAACCAAGGACCCCTAAATTGTTCCCACATTCCATTGTTTTGCCTGACACAAATAGCCTATTCTCAAACCAATAGGGATGAAGGTGCCAATTACCAGTTGGAGGCACTGATTAATGTATGTGTTGAAATATTGGTGGAGACATTAATCTAGCAAACTTACCCACAAGCTGAGTTAACATTCACCCAAGACTATGCTAACTCCAACATATGGCTGAATACATAACATCCTCTTCAGTTAGGGTCCAATAACATTATTATCAAGGCCAAATCACTTGAGTATAAAAACATACATATACATCAATTTGCTACATTACAATATCCATGAATACATGCATGACTCTTACTAAAATTGGAAGAGAGAGAGAGAGAGGTGCAGAAGGAACTCATGTAGGTGCCACTAAATCCAATTTAATACTTGTACACTGGTCCCCAATAGTGCCTTGTCATAGCACTCAATCATGTGGAACTCTCAAGTCTGCCTCACTATGCTTGTGGAGATAGTCACATAGCCCCAAACAAGAACACAATGCATACAAGGAGGTATAAGCATACTCAAACCAATCAATGTATATAGAGTGCAAATAAATCATAGGCTTATTTAAGAGAAAACATGGAGCAACACAACATGAAGCAATGGCCACAATGCAATATCTAAACACACTCAATCAACCAATACCCAGGAGGTGCTATTCGTAATACTTGGACTTCGATGGTTGAGTATAGTGCATAGGGAATGTCATCACATACCCATATATGTGTCAACTATCCTCACAAGTCACCCATTGCCTTAAGGAAGTGCTCATGGTATTATGCTCATGGATTTAATTATGAAACTACCCTCACAAGTCACCCATTGCCTTGAGGTAGCACTCTCGGTATTCTTGGGGATTTAATTGTGAAACTACCCTCACAATTCAGCCATAGCCTTGAGAAATCTCTAATGGTGTGCTCGGGGATTCTATTATGCATACTACCCTCAGAAGTCACCCATAGCCTTGTAAAAACACATATGACATGCTTGGGGATTCTATTATGCGTACTGTCCTCACCTCACAAGTCACCCATGGCCTAGAGAAATTGCCCATGACATGCTCATAGATTAAATTGTACAGCTACCCTCACAAGTCGTCATAGCCTTCTGAAAGTGCTAATGTGCTCATGGATTCTATTATTTTATTTTACATACTTGGTTAAAGCACCTAATCCTATGGCTTAAAATTTTTAGAGAAGATAACAATATAAGCTCAAAAGACTTGATTGGTCTTCACCAAGAGTGCAGGTCCCAAGATGATCACACAATATAATAACATGACTCCATTGGCCAACATGCCAAGAGGGTGGACCTCAATAAGATCTCACATTAACAAGAAATATCCCAATATATTAATATACCAAATCACAATATCCACAACATCACATAGATCCCCTTTTACAAGCAAAGGCAATGTGCAACAAGCATACTCAGTTGGCATCTCAGCCAAGAGTATGAATCCCTAAGTGATCCAAAGTACATTTCACATCACATAGCCATATAATAGCACATGTAAAGTTTAAGTGTATTACCACAAAGAATATAACCTCAAAATGAGAAATGTCCAATCATGCACATATGCACACTCAATCGATCTCTATACCAAGAGTTCAGATCTCAATGCACCTTAAATGAAAATTCACAACAATTATACCCAATGCTCCACATGGGGATAACATCTCACAATGCACAAAATCTAGTGTTAATAAAATGCCATTCATGGCCTAAAACTAGTTTTAGAAATTAATAAAATTGATCTGGACTTTACCTATATATAGTAATCAAAGGTGCAATTAGTTAAACAAAAATACATTGACCCAAACAGAAACGATAATAGCTATAGATTATGAAGGGCCAATGTGACTATCTCCTCTAACCACTGTCAAGGATATAGACACAGGTAGACCTATGAAGCTAGTTGGAGTTGATGTTAGGTACCTTCCATCACTAAAACACACATTAAGTGTAGCTACTCACCAATTAAACAATTTTTAACCAATGATTTAGCTACAGGCAATTGGCAATTAATTTTTAATCATAGATAATGAAGATTGTTTCAATATAAGTGCTGATCAAATCCAACTTCTTCCTTAAGCACTAATGCAAATAGGCATCTAGTAACAATTAAATTCTCAATTCATAAAAGCTCTATTTATATCAACACACCCTGATGAAGGCGATTGTTGTTAAGGGTTGATGGTGTTGTGAATAATTGCTGTCAGAAAATAGATTGATTTTGGGCTGCATTGTGAACAATATGGCAGATTAAGGGTGCAACACTTTCCTTCGAGAAGACTCCAACAATTAGCAGACAGCCTTAAACCCTTCTATAAAATTCAAACTTTCACCTTGGGAAGGCAATAATAATCCAAAAATTGAAATCAATAAAGGGGCATTTGGACAGCGTAATCATTCTTATATATTCAAATGTTAGGACATTGACCCTTTCATATCTGATCACCATTTAAACCTTCATAATAATAATGTAATTAAATATATGCATTTGAATAGCATTTAAACAGCAACAATGAGTATATATCAAATCTTCGAACTAGATAATAACAAAGCATTATCAACAACAATATGTCAACAAATCAATAACCAAATAATTTATGTGCTTTTTCATGACTATGTTTGACTCATATAATTGTGATCTCTCTAGCACTATGATGTCATTTAATATATCTTGCTAAAGCTTGTAAATTTTGTTCCTTTTGCAATGTCATGTAATATGTCTTGCCTTGTAGCTTATATGTTTTGAAATTGTTGTTAGGCCTTGTAGCTTGTATAATTTGATTGCTCGAGAGCTTCTACAGCTAAGCAAAAAGGTCGTTGCACAAGTTATAGCCGCGCGCTTGGGTATGAAAATTGTATATTTTTTAATCTAATGTATATTTTAACTAGACTTTTAGCTTATATGTTTTGAAATTTCTTTTAGTGGCTTAATGTTGTAAGGTATCTTGAAATAAGACCTTCAAGCTTATTCAAAAATTAATGGTAACAGATCATGAGAATGTCAAACATTCTACAAATGGTTTGATAGGTATTATTACTCAACATCATGCTACTAAACTTCCAAAAAATGATTCAAATGGTAAACTTGTAGCTGGTGAGCATCTAAAGAATGGTAGTGTGGTCCACAATTCTATAGATAATGAGAGTGAGGCTACTAAGCTCCTATCCCTGGAAGATGGTTCCTTATTTTAGGTGCTTGTTTTTTGTATTAATGTTGCAGTGTATATGTTTGTTTTTGAGAAAATTGCTTTTAGTCCTAATGAATCTTTATATGTTCCTTTTGGCAGGGAGGCAAAAATGCTACTTTGCTTTGTAAGGGAAGGGAAATGAATGGGTCATGTGTAAAAGCTATGCATCCACATAGGTTGCAGAAATATAGTCAAGAAACTAAATGTATTTCCAGCCAAAAGTACCAAAAACACCATTAGGAAAACCACTACCTCATTAGTAGAAATAGATTGAAGCTTATGAAGAATCTTCCATGTCCTCGATTTTTACAAGCATTGTCTTTTAGGAGGCATTTTCTTCTAAGAGAAATGCATATTTTGAGGAAGAAATGATCCAATGAAAGGAAGAAATGCACGAAGTTACAGCTTAAGAAGGCTGACATTTTTCTTAAGTAGAAACGCTCTGCAAAAATGCCTTCTGGAAAAGAGTATCCAGTTGCGAATTAGTCGCTTCTAAGTATCGACAACAATCCCATGGAAAGGGTCTGTCAAACAAAATAAATGGTTGTATTTTTGTGTAGCAAACCAAGACATCTGAAATTATAGCTGGTGTGGTTCATAATGGGTGTAACATTGCTAAATTTTGTGATACTCTGATGCCTCTTGTAAATAGGTAGCTTTCTAGTCGAAATGGTACCAAGCTAAAGAAACAAAGAGAAGTTCCTAGAAGACTTGGTTTAAGTAAAGCTAGACAATATTTTGATGTTGAGCAAGACTCTAACATTAGCATAGAGAAAAACTTGTTTGCTCTCTGTGTTTCTGTGCAGCAAACTGAGACATCAGAAATTACAACTGGTGTGGTTTAGAATGGGTGTAACATTGCTAAATTTTTTGATACTTCGATGCCCCTTGTAAATAGGCAGCTTTCTAGTGGAAATGGTACTAAGCTGAAGAAACAAAGAGAAGTTCCTGGCGGACTTGGTTTAAGTAAAGCTAGACAATATTCTGATGTTGAGCAAGACTCTAAAATTAGCATGGACAAAAACTTGTCTGTTTGTCGTCAGTCAAATAATAGCTTTACAGATAGAGGAGAAACATGCTAACAAGATGGGGCTCTATCTATAAAAGATTTTGAACCATCTTTTCTAAAGGCTAGATTACATGGGCTAGCAGGTATAGTCACAATTTTATTTTATTCTGCTAAGCTCAATGTTCATCCTCTGTTTATGGGTTGGGTATTTAATCTTTTTTGACGATGGTTTACTGTGGCTATTATGCAGTTCCATGTTGGGATAGTATTGATGATGGCTTGGTAAAAAGTAGCAGAACTACAGACAAACATGCAAACCATGTTGGTTATGTCTTAGATGAATGGTAGGTTATCTTTGTACAAATACAATTGTATCATGAGACTTTGCATAGCAGTCTATTCGTGCATAAAGTGTTTCTATGGACAATAATCAATTATCTATGTCTATGCTATTGTGTTTCCATAATCTTGTGTGGTTTATGCAGGGATGAAAAATATGACTGTGGCAGAAGGAAAAAGGTTAAACAAGTACAGGATAAAGATGGCATAGATGACTCTTATGGAAAATATTCCAATCGACAGAGAAATCCTTTTCAATCACTTTCAAATAGAAAAGCCAAGATTGCTGGTAAAGGGAATTCATTCACGAGAACAAATCAAGAGAAACTGCAACACAATGCAAGATAGAGTTTTTTGTCAAGCTCAATGCCAAACCAATGTTGGGGCAAAACCTATAAAACAGAGGGAAAATCACATTGCCAGCAACCATTCAGAAAACATGGTAAACACTGTAAAAAGTTGATAATGAAGTCAAAATATCATGAAAAGATGCATTACTTCAAACTTTTTCAATGATTTAGCATTAGATCCTTGCAGCCAATATTTCCTTATACTTCCAAAATTCATCAAATAAATGTGAGAAATGGAGATATATTTCTACTTGTCAAACTTGCAAATATGTTTGTGGCTGAAGCAACAAGCTGAATGCAGAACTGTCAAACAACAAAATGTGGTCCACAAGTTACATATTGCGTTGAGTTTTGTTGGGTCAATTTGTTCAACTAACTATTCCAAGTTTGAATTTTAGTATTTTTCATTTAGCTATACGTAATCTGAGTGGTTATTACTGAAGCTAATAATGGATATTTCCTTTAAACTTGTTGTTAGAGTTGGAACATTAAATAAAGGATGTTGCCTCGATATAATAGTAGCATATCTTATGTATTGAATAGAAATTAAACTTTGTCAAAATTTCAAATGTGCAAGAGTGATAGAAAACTAATAAATAATATTCATATTCAAGACCTTGTTCCCTTCCCATTTCTTTTAAAACTTTGAGTAGTTGAGAATTTGTTTGCACTTTTGAATAGAAATGTAAGGTTTATATAAGTTAATGGGACAAAACACAGTAAATAGGATTTTATGCTTGTACTTATGAATATGAATGTAGGTTGGTAGAAATTTAGTGAGGTAAAAAAATATTTTTCTCTAGAACTAAAATGTTTACCAGGTGTTTGCTGGCTGTGTGCTCTTTGGTGGATGGTCCATGGTAAAATGTACTTGCTCTAGTGGGTAAGGTAATAACTATTTTATATTGCTTACAACATTATGACAAAAGTGGGCTTAAAATATCCTACACATCTTTCAATCTTAAGTAATGTATTATTTTCAAGTTAACTTCATATAAACCATAATTCCCTCAGATGATTGAGTGGACTACCTATTAAGAGACACTTTCCTATTAGCATACACAACTTATTATTCATTTCTAAGTTTTATCAAGATTAAAAAAGAATTTACATGAATCCAATTTATTGATGAGGTTGCATGGGTGGCTATGTTTTGAGTTGGTGTACCTATATATGAAAAGAAAAATTACATGTACATGGTCCTGACTCCTTATATATGGAAAGAAAAGCTATATGGTTTTTGATAATTGTAACTTTGGTAACATTTTGAGTATCCGCAAACCATATATTTATTGTTTTAATTTGAATGGACATTTGAAGTGTAAATGTTGTTAACTCATATATGCTGGAAGATACATATTTAGTTAATTCATTGGTGAAGTTGCTTATTTTAATTTAATTGATTTTGGTTGTCAATCAAAATGCTAACTACAATGTGTATTGTATTTCAGTGCTTATTTTCATTTGAAAGATCGAAGAAAATTATATGAACAAATAGATAGTAATTGTGGCATGTATAACACTTCATATATGTATAGCGACCCAAGCTTGTTGAATCTATTACCAGTTGGACCATATAGACATGTACATCTAACCATAACTCAAGTTGTTAAGTATTTCATACTCATTAACTGATTGATAATAATTAATAGGAATGTGACAAACATTAGACTTGAGTGATGATCGTAGAGGTCTAGAGAGGATGCAGATCTGACCTTCATATTAACCACATCAATACAAAAACACAGGTTCATTGGTCTATGTTTGTCTATAATCAAGTTGTAGATTCATCAGGAAATCCACGTGAGTATTTTTTTGAGGAAATGAGGAGACACTATAAGGGTTGTAAATTCATAGAGTATCCTACTCTGTTTCTTGATCTAGCTGAATATTTGTCTGAGTAAATGAGGAGGCACAAGCAGGGGTCTAGGACCATGGTTAATCCAAGATGTTTTCAAGGACATGTAAACATGAATACATGCTGCATAGCCACACATTCCCCTTCAGTTTATCTACCTTAAGGTGGATATTACATTACATTGCTTTTGTTAGTCATTCCTCCCTTTTGTTTCTTTATCTTAAGAATAAGATGATTGAGATTTAATAATTCATTAATGATGCAACAATTTGGTTTCAAATAATCTTGACTTTGGGCTGGTCATCTATCAGGTATTATCTTGTTGCTCTGATTTTGTTGTGGTGTAGTTGTTATGCTACCAGTTTCTCAAGTTGTGCTTTTTTATTTTGATGAGCTTTATTGGTTCATCTTTCTTTTTGTATAAGGGTCTGAGCCTTCTTAAATCACATTTTACCTTAATCAAAAATATTGCATTACTTTTTATTTGCATACTTTCACTTTGACTTCGTTCAAATCTTACTAAATTCTTGAGGTTAAAATCATCATCTGAAACATTAGGCTTTGTACCTAGTTTTCATGATGAAGTGGCATTGCGACGAGGTTACTGTGGTGAAAACGTAGTTGGTCTCACCACCATAAGGACCCTGTCACAATGCTTGCGACAGGGTCACTGTGGCAGCGACAGCAGTTGGTGTCACTACCACAGCAACCCCATCACAATGCTTGCGACAGACGTCGCAATTGCAATGTTTGCCACAACCATTGTGACGATCATTGGCGTCACTGCCACAGTGACCCTGTCACATTGCTTGTGGGGGATGTCAGAATTATGACGTCTGCAACAAGCATGGCAATGGAAACTAGCATCACTACCACAGAGACCCTGTCGCACTTCTTGTGGGGGATGTTGCAATTGTGACATCTGCAACGAGCATGGTGATGACAGCTTCCGTCCTTGCCACCATGACCCTATCGCAATGCTTGTGGTAGACGTCGCAATTGCAACATCTAGCACAAGTATTGCAATGGGGTTCGTGTCACAATAAAGTGGTTGCATAGTGATGGATAGGCATCATAATTACAACAGCATAAGATAGACATCGTAATTTGTGACTAAAAAAATAACAACATCTATTACTGTCATAGTGGCGACACATTGCAGTCGTAATTGTGACACCTAGCTATCACAAATCAATGCCAAATGTATTAGTGTCAAAATTAGTCACTTGTCAAAGTATAACAGATGGCTTGTCAAATATTGCTCAAGAACTTTCAACACTAGTGACTCTAGCCGAGCGAGCGAGCAAGAAGCTCAATAGCAAATGGCTAGAATAGAATGGTAACTAGATTTTGACAAGTGATTGATCAATGACATTTCAAGACTTTTGAAAAACTAAACCCATATTTTCAACTTAGGATAACTTCCTAACATAAAGATGTGCAACCAAGACCAAGAAAGATTGAAGTGACAAGACCCTAGATTAGAAAAATCAAAACACAGACCCTATTTGGCAATAAATACTCTCAGATGATACTTTCTCAGAAACTAGGCGATAGGAGGACAACATAATATGTCATGTAACACAGTTTGGAACATTCATATGATACTTTTCTTTTGAGTGACAGTTCACACAAGGCAAGGCGATAGATCTTAGTATAGTAGGGTGATAGACTTTACAATAAAAGGGTGACACAATTTTGGAAAAAAACTGTCATGCAATATTTGTCCATAGAACATGTGATAAAGTGATAGTTTTGTGCAAAAAGGATGAGTTTTGACTCCAAAAGTTCATGTTTCAATTTGAAAATCAGGTAGTTTCTAAATTAGATAGTGTGAGTTTCCAGTTTGTGTCAATTATCAGCAAGGTTTGCAAGTAGTAGGTGTTTTAACATGTCTCAAACAATTGAACAAGGGTAAAAACAACCTTGCCAACATGCATTTTTGATATCAGAACAACCTTCCTACTAATGTTACTAAGATGTTTGATTTGCAAGAACGTTAACACTAGTCAATGCATTTGAAAATAGTAGCCAAGCAATCTACCTTAGAGTCATGGTTCATTATTCAACAACTTGGCCCACACTTGATGCTCTTTTTCCTCACACCAAGTGGTTACCCACAAGAGATATTGGCTTTGTCAGGAAGTACCATAAGCACAACCAAGGGAACACATATGGTGAGTGTAAATCTTGGAATGATCTGGGTAGTCCACTAGGATCGATCCTTGCACCAAGAAGTTGAGTGGAAAAATAGGGTAGATACTAACTTAGGGTGTTTACAAAGGGCTTCTATTCGTAATGTTACTCTTGCACCCAATTAAGGGACACCCCATCTTGTGGTGGGTAACAAACGTCCCAGCCACAAGAGCACCTTAAGTGTTCTTTCCTAGTGATCTCTCTATGGTCAAAATCTCATAAGTAATCACACTAAGCAAAGATAAAAACTATGTCTACCAAGGTTTTGTGTCCTTGATAGCCTTGAGTTTATAGTGGGTTGGAAGAGCTAGGTAATTTGCTTCCACTTGGGTTGTTCCTCTTAGGTTGTCCATGAGTAGGCCCTCTAAAGAATTCTAACTACCATAGATTGGATCCACTCTCAAGGGTCAAGATTTTTGATTCACCACAAGGGTGAAGAGCATACTCCCCTATCTTGATTACATCTCCCAAACATGCTAAGAAACTTTAATTAACCCTCTTGTTCTTAAAATCCAAAGGTGAGTCAAGATTTTTGATTCACTGCAAGGGTGAAGAGCATACTCTCCTATCACAGAAGAATCCTAATTTCAAATTTAATGTGCCTACAAAAAAAAATAAACAACTAGTAGATGTTGCACATGAAATTTAAAAAAAAAAAAGTGAGTTTGGGTTTTTATGCATTGGGAAGCCTTGCAAACAATTGTTAGTAGCCCTTGTGCATTTGAGGCTTTGACATGCATTCTTTTAAAGGCAATTTAGGATATGTTAATGTTTCAAGATAACACCCTACAATCACAACTGTTAAACCCACAAGTTAGCTTTAAAAACAATATGCAATCTGTAAACAAAAACCTCTGTAAAATAGCTAAAGAGCTGTAAAAACAAGTAAGCAACAAGCAGCAACTGAAAAACTGAAAAAATCACCCTAGATAGCAAGAAAAATCAAGTTAAGTGATTTTTTTATTGGAAGACTATTCTATGATACTTCTCAGTATATGTGTGCAACCGAACCTTCCTTTGTGATATTTATTCCTAAGCCAAATGATAGAACTCGCTATAATGAGGCAAAAAATTTTAGTATATCTGTGTGACACTATTTCCAAAAACATATTACCCAACAAGTATAAGAACTGTTGTATAAAACTAGAAAATGTTGCTCGAAAACTATGGCTGAAAAAAAAAAAGTGCAAATAGCAAGCAAAAAATGCAATGAAAATAGCAAAGCAAAGGACAAAACTAAATGTTCTACCCCACGGTGGGTGTCAAAAATGTACACTAAGAAAATGTCCCACTCTAAACCCTTCTATCCAAGGGATTCCATAAGTTTGGAATGCTTAGATGATGGCTGAAAGCTCCCTATCCACGGAGTGCAAGAGAGTGTATTTCAAGTACAAGTGCTCTTAGCCGAACCTTAGGAATGCTCTTCTTACTAGTAAGCCATGCAATGGGAGGTTCCAAAGACAAGATGCAAGAATGCAAATGTCTACAAGGATTTTCTCAAAGATGCAATGCAAATGGAGACTAACCTAGAATTAGAGTGCAAAAATGCAACTATGCTAAGCAATATGAAAGTTTTACCAATCCAAATAATTATTATGTGATTTAAGCTATTGAAAAATGAAAGCTAAGCTACATGCAACATGATTCTAAGCTTGTATGTGGTGGAATGAGAGAATGAAGACAAGAAATGGAAGTTCTCTTCAAAGCTGCAAGAAACCTGTCAGAAAACTTGCAGCATAACAATATTCAAATGGTGGATGGATTCTTTGATGGGAGAAGCTCTCTCCCTTTTAAAGTTGTCTGGACGGTAGAGATCAAGGTGAAGATGATGGATGATCAATAGTGGAATTGAAAAAGAGGAGTGATCCATGTGCACACACTAGTCAACCAATAGAATATAAGTTGACTTTATATGTGCACTTTAAGTGGGTTAGAAGAATGGGGCCTTTTATTTAATTAAAAGGGGACATGTTCTTTTAATGAAATAATGAACTTAAGATAACATAGTCAAACTATAGGTTATAATCAAATTAATTGATTATTAGCAATTTGGTCTAGGTAAATGATTAATTAAATTAGTCAAAATGCTAAGAAGGGGGATAATAGTCTAGATGACCATTCTTGGGTGATTACAACACAAACTAGTCTTCATGAGAGGGGTAAACAATAATTGTCTAGAGGCACCAAAACTGATGGTTGGTGGTGATGTATATCAATCCTCTTGGGATGACCTCAAGAAAATCTGTCTTAACTACTCAAGGTCAACTATGAAGAAAGGTAGAGGATATTGGTCCACAACTGCTAAAGGGATTAGCTATGGTATTTCAAAGCTTGAGATATCTAATCTACTCTCAAATTTCAAGTAGGACATCATAAATGATGTTGCTACACATCTCAACACAATGACTAAAAAGAGGAAGCATGCAAAGGCTTAGGTGCAGTTTGCTGAGTACTATCCACACTACTAGAAGTAGAAGAAAGATTGTCAATGCAAATTGATCGCTAGTGTGGAGAACCGACATCTTCCAACTGAGTACCTCAAGATAGAAGGAGAGGATGAGAAAGTATTATTTTTGGCTCAACACTAGCCATGGGCCCCATGTCAAAGTATACCTCAAGACCATTTACAAAATTCAAATCCATATGGTAATAAATGGAAGAAATTTAGTGACCAAGGTCCTCCACAATATAGTCAACCTAATTGGAATAATACTTGGCAAAATAATCCACAACAGCCTCAATGGCCTCAATACTCCCAACCTTCCTACCCTAACCAGAAAAATAACCAATGGTAGAATTAGTAGAACCAATGGCAACCACCCTAAGGGAATTTTTAGTCTACAAACCAATGGAGAGGACCTCAGTAATGGCCTAACCAAAATCCTAGAAACCCACAACTACCACCTATAGTCCAACAACCTGCACTAATGCCACCACCTGCAAGTTTTGGACCTCAAAGTAGACTCAGTTTCCTACACAACCTCAACCAAATCCAAATAACCAATAGCCACAACAACCCATGTATTCTATTGATGCTTAGTAATATCCTACTTATGTTCTAAATGTTGCAGATATACATTTGAGATCTAGTATAACCCTACCAGTGCCTAAATTGCCTCTCATAATTGAAATACCAAATATTCGTATAACATCAGGATCAGTAACTTCTTTGCCACAAATGGTTGACCCAACCAATGTAACTAGCTCAACTCAAACTCAAATAGTAGTTGAACCTCCTTTTCCACAAAAGCTCATACAAAGTAAACCTGCACAAATAGAGGAACAATCCTTTGACATCGTTGATCAACTAAAGAACATGCATGTCTAGATTCATTTGTTCCAAGCCATTAAAGATGTTCCTATTTATGGCAAAGCCATCAGAGAAGCCTATCTGAAAAAGCCTGGGAGAAAGAAAAGGACCCAACCACAGTCCATGTCATAGGACTATTGGATGTTATAATGTTAGGGAAATTGGTTATTCCTAAATATTCTGATCTAGGAAGTCCAATTGTGAATGTGATTATAAATGGTCAGTCTATTAAAAATGCGTTGATTGATCTTGGTGCTACTATAAATATTATTACCAAGGATACTATGAAAAAGATGGATATAGAAGGATTAAGGGCTACCCCAACAATTCTACAACTTGTAGATAGTTCTACTGTCACTCCTGATGGGATGATAGAAGACATAGTAGGAACCCTAGACTCTCTAGAGTACCTTGTAGATTTCATGATTTTGTCCCCAAAAATCAACTTAGTTGGTTACCATGTTATTTTAGGATGACCATGATTAGCTATAGCCAATGCAAATATAAGTTGTAGATCGGGGAGTATGACCATATTAGATGGAGAAGCAACAAAGAAATTTTTCCTATATCCTCCAGTACAACCCCAACTAGATTTAAGAATACTTATATGGCCAGATTTAAGGGATGGAGAGGAAGAGTTAAACTCTATAGCATAGCTTATGATGTTACATAGACAATCTTTTCTAAAGTTGGAAGAGGAGGATTCAATAATTTAGAGTATTCTTAATAATACTAGTGTGGTAGAAAATGATGTATCTAATAGTTCTATGTTGGAACTAACTACATATGAAGAATTTAAAGAGAATTATTTTTTGTCCAGGGAGCCATACATTATCAATTAACTTTTACCATGTAAACTAGATACAAGTCCAATCTCTAAAGCTGCTATGGTTGATCTCACAACTCAATAACAAACCACCTCCCAAACAGATGAAACAATTAACAGAGCTTCAAAAACATGAAAAGGCTTTTGCATGGGACTATAGGGATATGAAAGGGTTAAGTTCTACATTATGCACTCATAGAATATGTATATCAATGAAGAGTGTCTGCCACTCTATCAATCCCAAAGGAGGATTAATCTAGCACTCAAAGAAATAGTTAAAACTGAATTGCAAAAGTTGCTTGATACTAGTTTTATATACCCTATATCTGATAGTAGATGGATCTCACCTCTAGTTATAGTACCTAAAAAGAGAGGAAAATGGAAAATTTGTGTAGATTATAGAGAATTGAATAAGGCAACCAAGAAGGATCACTTTCCTTTACCCTTTATTGATCAAGTTCTGGACACTTTGGCTGGTAAAAAATATTTTTCTTTTCTTGATGGGTACAATGGTTATAATTGTACACTCGAAAGTGTCACACTCTAAACCATTCTATCCAAATGATTCCATGAGTTCGAAATGCTTGGATGCCGGCTTAGAGCTCCCTATCCATGGAGTGCAAGAGAGTGTATTTCAAGTTTCAAGTTTAGAGCCTTAGAGATACTCTTCTTGCTAGTAAACCATGCAATGGGAGGTTCCAAAGACAAGATGCGAGAATGCAAATGTCCCAAGGAGTTCCTCAAGGATGCAATGCAAATGAAGATTAAGCTAAGATGAGAATGAAAAATGTAGCTATGTTAAAACATATATGAGAGTGTTACAATCCAACTATTAGACTATATGATTTAAGCTAAATGTAAAAATGAAAGCTAAGCTAAGCTAAAATGCCATGATGCCATGGATGAGAGAATGTAGACAAGAAATAGAAGTTCTCCACAAAGCTCCAAAGAAACCTGTTAGAAAACCTGCAGCATAACAATATTCAAAAGATGGATTGATTGAGGGGGAAAGCTCTCTCCCTTTTAAAGATGTATGGATGGTGGAGATCAAGATGAAGATGGTGGATGATCAACGGTTGAATTCAAAAATAGGAGTGATCCATGTGCACACACAAATCAACCAATAGAATATAAGTTGACTTGTCATATAAGACAAAAGTCACAAAGCCTTTTCTTTTAATTGCAAAATAGAAAAAGGACTTTATGTGTGCACTTTAAGTGGGTTAGAAGAATGGGGTCTTTTATTTAATTAAAAGGGGACATGTTCTTTTAATCAAATAATGAACTTAGGATAGCATAGTCAAACTATAGGTTATAATCAAATTAATTGATTATTAGCAATTTGGCTTAGGTAAGTGATTAAATTAATTTAGCTAAAATGCTGAGAAGGGGGCTAATAGTCTAGATGACCATTTTTAGGTGATTACATTTGCCCCTCTTTGACTAATGCGTGATCGATCTGGGAACACATTATGTCAAAGAAAATCGAAGCCAAGTAGGCGATGATAGATATAGATGTCTAATTCTGAAGAGTGAAATACAGAAATAGATAGCAAGTCCTGAATGCACAGCCTGATAGCAGTAGTACTGAACACTAGGAAGAGATGATGTCAGAATTCAAGAAGAATACTAACACTTAGAAAAGTAGATAGAGTGAGAGCAAGTGAGAAGATCAAAAAAATGCTCCAAAGCAGTGATAGAGTATTTCTGCCCCCTCGGGATCGAAATTGAAATGAGGTAAGGGGATGCAAAAACTGGCTAGAAATGAGAAAATTAGAATATAGCAATGTCCAAGATGACAGATAGATGATTAGAACCCAAGAATGACTATATAAAAAAACTGATAAAATGCCCCAGTTTGACTAGAGTTGACCTTGAAGGATATAGCATAAAAATAAGGTCGAAATGAGTAGAAAGGTGATTTTAGACATGAAATAGTGAATTTAAGTAGATATGAAGTATAGAAATGATGAAGACATGAAGAAATGAAGATGCCCGAGTGATGATTCAGAGATTAGACCTCAAAAGGTCAACTAACTGCTCAGAAGAAAGTAGAATTTTAAAAGACAATTTTGACCATCAAGATTAACTCGAATTTGGATTTTGATCCCGAAAATGAATCTAGGACGTGAAAATTATTTAAGAGGTCAAAACTTTATATAATGTGATGATAAGATAGAAAAGAGATGAAGCGAAAGATTAAGAAGGTGAAAAGACATGAACAAGAAGAAAGTAAAGAAATATATGAAAGGAGTTAGCTAATATGTCCACAAAAAGATGAAGAAAGAGAGCTCTCCCCATATGCAAGAATGCAAGACTAAGCTAGAAAATGAACCTAAAATGCAAGCTAATATGCAAAGTGGTTTATCAGCAAGAAGCGCATAACATTTAGACTCTTAATTTCATCATTGAGCATTTATTAGGGACATCATGAGATCATACAACCATCACTAGTATAACTATGAGGATATGAATATGATCGATATCAGATAGGTATGTGGAAATCCAATCTAAGCATCAAAGACATGTAAGTCAAGATAACTACATGATTAGATTCCCTAAGTTTAATTTAGCAAGATTACACCTATATCAAGGCATAAGTGCCAGGATAAACCCCAAGTGCGATCTTGCAAAACAGTCAAGGATGATACATTTGTAAGTCAACGTGTTGAATAGGACCAACATAAATGCTTACAACACTATAGACAAACAAAGTATACCCACAAGCAGAAATCAAGAAGACATGCCCCATGCCCCCAGTCTTCTAGTCAATGACATCCTCGAAAGACTATTAGGGAGGGAACACATGGCAAAGAAATCATCATAGATAGCACACAAAGTAGATAAATGTCAGCATAGCTCAGTCGTTTAAGTGTTAAAGTGTGTGTGTGTGTAAGTCACTTGGCCATTTCTTGCATACTTGATTCTGATAGTGAGAAATATCGTGACATCGAAGACCGTAGGTAAACTATCTGTAAAGTGTTGAAAAACACTTGATGTCAAGGTGGGGGAAGTGTTGAGAAACACTATTTTGTGAGTTGTCCAAGAAACCCTAATGCACAAGAATACCTCAATAGGCTAAGTAGCTATGCCCCCAAGATGAGGACAAGAAACAATTCCAAGCTAGGAAATGTGTAGCGAAGTGGATGATTGAGATTGATAGACATAGGTGCAAGGGTTTCAAGTAGTGCCTATTTCTAGGTTTTCACCATTTGATAGATTTTTATAGGACTTTTTTTTTTTTTTTTGGTGATACATAAAAGTACTTATTGCTAGGTTTTCACTAAGATGATCATTTTTTCAGGGTATTTTTTGATTTTTAAGATTTTTCAGCATCATATATGATTTTTTGGATTTTTTAGAAGGTTTTAGATATCACTAGTTCTCAAGAAAGATCACATCATTTTCTCCCAATGTCTAGCAAGGTATAGGACACGATGGAGAAACAAGTCGATAGATAAGCAAAGATGCATAAGAAAGGAATGTGAAGCAAGTGAAAGTGATCCTCAAGGACTGACTCCTCAAGAGTACCCAAGCTAGGGAAAGAGGTGAAATAGTCATATGAAGCATATTTTGGATAAGCAATGGAAGTAATGAGAAAGATAGCATGTAGGATAAGCAATGAAGCCAACAAGTGTGATAGCACATAAGATAAGCGATGGAAGCCAATGAATAAGATAGCATGTAGGATAAGCAGTGGAAGCCAATGAGAGAGATAGCATGAAAGTGTGTAGTCCAAAAGAGTAGCCATGTCAAGAGACCTATGAGAACCATGTTTCATTTATTGTGATCAAGACCAAGGGGTCAAGTAGATAGGATAGCGATAGGATAAAGCAATAAAAATAAAGCTCAAGATAGAGGCTATGAGTGAATGGGAGAGCACAATAGAAAATCTTGTGGATAAGATAGCCAATATGCAAAGATAGCTCAACATTGTCCAGATCAAAGAGAGAAGAGGGGATAGATGGATGCTGGAAGAATTATGCTTGATGCCTGTTTGCCAGGTTTTCATCATGGTACTTATCCAAGGTACCACAAGATGTAGTTTTCACCATAGGATAAATTTATTTCTCTTTACTTTTGCTACCACGGTGCCACAAGAAGTAGTTTTCACCAAGGCACATTTTCATTTTTTTTCTTTTTTTTCTTTTTTTTTGAATTTTAAAATTTTAGAAAGAGCTCAAGATTTTTTAATGTAGATAGTGCTCCTATAGGAAAGATAAGTCACGATAAGCCAAGACCATAGAAAGGTATGCTCAAAGATGTTGATAGGGTGATGAAAGAGAAATGGTAGTAGGAAGAATATATTGAGGATAATATTTCATGTATAGAAGGTAAGTGTAAGCTTTAGAGGATTTCATGAGGGTAGCTGAAATATTGGACAATATCAACATTGACACACACCTTGAAGGGTATTGGAACAATGAAGGAATCATGGATGAAATAGATTGAGATTTAGATGTATGAGGTGGTAGAAAAGATTTGGAAAAAGTTGGAGTAGAAGGCTTTGAAATATTTTTAGGAGGATTTTTGGAAGAAGATGGAATAGAAGCCTTTGGAAGCTTGAATGTCAACTTTGAAGTATTTTCAATATTCAAGTCTTCTAAAAGAGACTTGGGAATCCATATAGCTTTAGATTTTCCTTTGCATACTTCAAAACACATTTCTTTAATAATGGGTTTAGGAACCCATATTTTCTTTGATTTAGCTTTTTTAATAGTGGACCTTTGCAGTCTCTTTTGTGCATTCTCCTTCTTAGCATTCACATGTCGATTAGATGGGACATAGTGATCTTTCTTTTTCAATGGATTCTTATGTTTATTCTCACTACCAAAGGACTTGGGATTTGTGGATGAATAAGGATGATATGACTGGTTTAGATGTATAGATGGGTGAAAAGTCATCAAGGATGAGTGTCTTTGTTGATCTTGAGGTAATATAGGAGAGCTAGGGAATGAGCTAGGAGTGAATGTAGGAGATGAAGGAACATAAGGTCCCAATATAGATGGAAGGTTTGAAGACTTTAGCTTTGATGGATGAGGACCAAGGATAGATTTAGAAGATGGAAAGGGATAGTAGGAAGGGATATCAACATCTTTAGAGTGAGAAACATGGTCAAAACCATCAATAGACTCATGAGTAGCTTTGATAGGAACAACACTTTTAATAGAAGCACTTGAAGCTTGAGCACAATTTTGAAGTGGATGTGGAGAAGTAGAACATGAGGGGATGCTTTGATCTTGACAAGTAGCTTTGGATAGCATATGAAGAGAACTTTTCTCATAATTTTCAGTAAGCTCAAGGGAGATAATGGAAGTTGTGTCTTCATCATACTTAGGAGGCGGATAAGATATAGAATATGGAGGGGAAAAATCTTGAAAGAGATGAAAGGGTGCTTGATCTTGATCTTTCTTGACATTTATAGCTTTTTCTTTTTGAGAGTCCTCTTGACATGGAGCCACTTCTAAGGACATGGGAGAATGAAGAGTGAATGGAGTAGTGCTTGGATTAGGCATAGTAGTGCATGAAGGTTGAGGATGTTTAGTATTAGTAGCATGGAAAAGGTTTGTAGCCAAGTGAAGGTTAGCTTGAGTTTCTTTTAGAGGTAGCCCTTGAGGATACATGTAGTCAATGTGGAAAGCATTAGGTTCTTTATTTGATAGAGGCATGTTGGAAATATTTGAAGTGTTGGGAGATGCATGAGTGTTGGAAGAAGTGGAAGATGTAATGGAGCCACTACTAGACATAGGTTCATCAACGTAATCTTGCTCAAGAGAAGTATCCTCAGCACATGAGTCACTAGAGGTTCCAATAATTCCATTATCCATAAGATCTTGGATTTTATGTTTTAGCTCAATGCAATCAAAAGTAGCATGGTCATTAGATTGATGATAGACACAATAGGTATCCAAGAAAGGATTTCCATAGGAGCTAGACTTAGGCAACATGATGAGCTTAGTTTCAAGAAGTGTTTGCAAAATGTCATCATAAGAATGTTCCAAGGGAGTAAAAGTTCTATCAAAAATATGTCTAGGATCTTCTTGTTGTTTCTCAAGTGAATAGCATGTGTTCATGTCTTCATCATTATCTTCGTCAAAGATAGGTCCATCATGAAATTTTGGCATAGGCTCAAGTGCTTGTTCTCTACAAAGGTCTTTAGATCTAGAAGATGAAGACATTTGATGTCTTGAAGTAGAGCATGTAGACCTAGAAGAAGAGGATGACCTCAAAGAAGGTGACTCACATGCATGTAAAGACCTTAAGTAAGATTCATGTAATGATGCAATCTTCTCCTCTAACCTTTTCTCAAGTTTAGACTTCATTTCTATCATGCGCTTAGAGAGATGAAGGTAAGAAAGATCATTTGTCTCTTCTAGTTCTTTGTATTGTGCATATAGATCTTGAAACTCTTTAGTGACATGGAGGATATCATTATCATCTAGATTCGGTTGAAGTTTGGTAGCACAAGGTTTAGATCCCATAGTTTTAGATGCAAAGCCAAGCATAAAATAGTCTAGAAGATAACTTGATATTGAAACTATAGGAGGTAGAGTGTTCACTTGTCAAGATAGTAGAGAGAGATTAAAGCAACTTGTCAAACAATATGTCCAAGAAACTTACGACATGAATGACTCAAGTCAATAGCTAGGCAAGATGCCCAAATAGCCAAATAGATAGAGCAAGCGGGTGACAAGTGAACAACTCTCCAACCCAAGAGTGTAGTCAAGAAATCAAGGCAACCATTTTAGCAAAAGGATAACTAAAAAGCATGCATAAACCATGAAGATAGAAAGACCAAGAGCACCAAGACCAAAGAGTCACTTTAAGCATGTTCAAGAACTAGAGACATAGAAAATAAAAATCAAATGATGAGACTCCCCTTAGCAAGCAACACAAGAAAATGTTTGCATTTGATGTTTTGACTTGGTTGATAAAGTTTGACAATAGTTGATAGCATAGCAAGTTTGATGTTCAAAAGAAATTTCTTTCCAAGCAAGATAGTGACACATGGAGTAGTCTTCAAACAATCAAGCAAGGGACAAAGCAACCTTGCATGATACAAGCATATGTGAGGTCTTAAAAGAAATCCGTATAACTATCATCATGTGTATGTTCCAAAGATTTTCACAGGTATACCACATTCGAGAACACATCAAGCAATATCTACCTAAAGGACATGGTTCATTACTCAACAACTTGGCCCACGCTTGATGCTCCTTCACCTCACACCAAGTGGTTGCCCACAAGAGATATTGGCTTTGTCATGGAAGTGCCATAAGCACAACCAAGGGAACACATATGGTGAGTGTAAATCTTGGGGTGATCCGGGTAGTCCACTAGGATCGATCCTTGCACCAAGAAGTTGAGCGGCTAAAAAAAAAGGTAGTTACTAACTTAGAATTTTTAGATCGGGCTTCCGTTCATAGTGTTCCTCTTGCTCCCAATTACGGGACACCTCACCTTGCGATGAGTAACCGATCTCACAATCACAAGAGTACCTTAAGCATTCTTGCCTAGTGATCTCCCTATGGTCGAAATCCCATAAGCAATCACACTAGGCGAAGACAAACACTACGTCTACCAAAGTTTTGTGTCCTTGGTAGCCTTGAGTTTATAGTGGGTTGGAAGAGCCAGGTAATCGGCTTGTCCCCACTTGGGTCGTTCCTCTCAGGTTGTCCGAGAGCAGGCCCTCTAAAGGATTCTAAACTACACAAAGAGTGGATCAACTTTTGAAAGTCAAGATTTTTGATTCACCATAAGGGTGAAGAGCATACTCTCCTATTCCAATCATTTTCTCCCAAACACGCCAAGAAGATTCTGTTACCCCTTGCTTTTGAAACCAAATGGCAAGTCAAGATTTTTGATTCACCACAAGGGTGAAAAGCATACTCTCCTATTACCAAAAGACTCCAATCACAAGTTTTATGTGCCTATGAAAAATGAACAATTATTCAATGCCACACATGAAAACAAAAAAGCAAGAAATTTTGGGTTTTTATGCTTTGGGCAGCCCTGCAAACAATCGTTAGTAGCCCTTGTGCATTTGAAGCTTTGACATGCGTTCTTTTTATGCAATGTTTCAATTTTTTTCACAAGGATGGCAATCTGAAATCACAACTTGTTAGCAACAAAAGTTAATGTGAAATAACATAAAAATCTGCAATAAAAAGTGGTGAGTTGCTTCAAAAATCTAATTTATCTTCCAACCAAGAACATGCAAAGAAAGTGCAAGTTAATCACAAATGCTTTCATTTTTACTCTTTGGTTTTGACCTAGTCAACAAGATTGGACTTGTTTGCTATGATTTTGTATCCAAAAATGAAAATGAAAAGAAGAGACCCCTGTTAAAAATCAGAGAGCTTTCCAAAAATGCAAGAAATTTTAAAAAATCTCTTCATTTGCTCCCTAGAGATTGATTTTGTCAAAACAGGCCAAATTTATCAAATCGAGTTTTTGATCCTTAATACGATCTCAAAATTCAAAACACAAAGAAAGAACCCCCATTAGAATCGAAAAACCTTTCTGAAAATGTAAGTTTTTTAAAAAAAATCACTGATTTTCGATCAGAAACGACTTTTTATGAAAAAAAAAAAAAGAAAAACTCATAACTTTCGAAAATCACGTCAAAATGCTTTGCAAATTGGACTAAGACATTTTGAGCATATATCCAACCTACAAAAAAAATTTCAGAACCAAACTCCAAGCGGTTTAAAAGATATGATCAAATCTTTAAACCAACTAAGTTTTTGGCCTTCAAACCAATTTACTTATGGCTTGGCCTTAAAACCAAAGTGATAATTCTACAAAAGCATTTGATTAGACCCAATATGCTGCTATAAAAAACCAAAGATAAGAAATGAAAGCAAATGGAGCTGAAAATTTGATTCAAGCCCCATGGTGGGCGCCAAAAATGTACACTCGAAAGTGTCACACTCTAAACCATTCTATGCAAACGATTCCATGAGTTCGGAATGCTTGGATGCCAGCTTAGAGCTCCCTATCCATGGAGTGCAAGAGAGTGTATTTCAAGTTTCAATTTTAGAGCCTTAGAGATACTCTTCTTGCTAGTAAACCATGCAATGGGAGGTTCCAAAGACAAGATGCGAGAATGCAAATGTCCCAAGGAGTTCCTCAAGGATGCAATGCAAATGAAGATTAAGCTAAGATGAGAATGCAAAATGTAGCTATGTTAAAACATATATGAGAGTGTTACAATCCAACTATTAGACTATATGATTTAAGCTAAATGTAAAAATGAAAGCTAAGCTAAGCTAAAATGCCATGATGCCATGGATGAGAGAATGTAGACAAGAAATAGAAGTTCTCCACAAAGCTCCAAAGAAACCTGTTAGAAAACCTGCAGCATAACAATATTCAAAAGATGGATTGATTGAGGGGGAAAGCTCTCTCTCTTTTAAAGATGTATGGACGGTGGAGATCAAGATGAAGATGGTTGATGATCAACGGTTGAATTCAAAAATAGGAGTGATCCATGTGCACACACAAATCAACCAATAGAATATAAGTTGACTTGTCATATAAGACAAAAGTCACAAAGCCTTTTCTTTTAATTGCAAAATAGAAAAAGGACTTTATGTGTGCACTTTAAGTGGGTTAGAAGAATGGGGTCTTTTATTTAATTAAAAGGGGACATGTTCTTTTAATCAAATAATGAACTTAGGATAGCATAGTCAAACTATAGGTTATAATCAAATAAAT
The DNA here is from genome assembly GCA_028749045.1 of Cupressus sempervirens. Classification (NCBI taxonomy): domain Eukaryota; kingdom Viridiplantae; phylum Streptophyta; class Pinopsida; order Cupressales; family Cupressaceae; genus Cupressus; species Cupressus sempervirens. Next base: position 451,374,544 of record CM053790.1, read on the forward strand.
TGATTATTAGCAATTTGGCTTAGGTAAGTGATTAAATTAATTTAGCTAAAATGCTGAGAAGGGGGCTAATAGTCTAGATGACCATTTTTAGGTGATTACAATAATTAGATAAGTATAGCTCTAGAAGATTAGGATAAAACCACATTTACATGCCCATGGGGTACTTTTGCATATTCTATCTTTCCATTTGGCCTATATAATGCTCCCATGACATGTCAGAGAGCTGTAATTAGCATTTTTGCTGATATATCGCATGACTACATGGAAATATACATGGATGATTGCATAGTTTTTGGAGTCATATTTGAGGAAGACTTGATGAATCTTGAAAAGGTTCTTGTCTTATGCAAAGAACATAATCTATCACTCAATAGTGAGAAATGTTTCATGCTCATGTAGGAAGGAGTGGTGCTTGGTAATTTTATATCAACTATAGGGATACAAGTGGACCCGTCTAAGATAGAGGTAATTATAACATTGCCCATACCCACAAAACTAAAGGATATAAGATCTTTTAAAGGTCATGCTAGCTATTATAGGTGTTTCATAAAAGATTTTAATAAAATAGCTAGTCCTTTGTATACACTATTGACTAAAGAAGTTGAATTTATTTGGACACCCACATGTAATGAAGCCTTCCTATAGCTTAAGAAACTCCTCACCACAATACCAATTCTAAAGGGACCAGATTGGTCAATTCCATTTCATATCCATACTGATGCATCAAACTATACTATAGGTGTTGTATTAGGAAAAAAACTTGCTAACCTTGAAAATGCAATCTACTATATTAGTACAATCCTCCATAGTCCTAAACTAAACTACATAGTAATTGAGAAAGAACTTTTAGTTGTAGTTTATGCATTGAACAAATTCAAACATTATGTAACTTGATATCCTATTTTTTTTCATACTAACCATTTAACTATAAAGTACTTAATGAACAAACCTATTGTAATTGGTAGAGTGGCAAGATGGCTCTTGTTGTTGCAAGAGTTTGATATTACCATTGTTGATAAGCTAGGAAAGTCCAACATAGTTGTTGATTATTTGTCCAGATTGCACATTATTGATGAGGATCTAACTCCAATTGAAGATGCCTTTCTAGATGAGTATTTGTTCCACATAGAAACTCATACACCATGGTATGCAAACATAGCAAACTGTCTTGTTGAAAATAGAATGTCCCCACACTTCTCTTACAAAGACAGGAGGAAGCTAGTAGAGAAAAGTTTTGGTTATTCATAGATAGATAATATTCTCTTCTATACTAGACCAGATCAGGTTATAAGGAGATGTGTTAGGGAGGATGAGATATATGACATACTACATGTTTTTCTTGATAAACCATGTGGAAGCTATTTCATAGGAAAAAGAACAGCACTAAAGGTGCTTACAACTGGATATTATTGCCCAACATTACATAAGGATGCAACAAATTATACAACCAAGTTAGATGAGATGCAAATCAATCCATAGATTGTTGTAACACCCTTTGACAAGTGGGGTATGGATTTCATAGGTCCAATTGACCCACCATCAAATATAAAATTCTACATCTTAGTATGCATAGATTATTTAACTAAATGGCTGGAAGTCGGGGCAATGAAAAATGCAAGAGATGAGAAAGTAGCTAAATTCTTATATGAGGAAATATTCACACACTACATAGTTACCGAAGAACTTGTCATAGATTAAGGGGCCCAGTTCACATCAAACTTGATCACTAAACTTATGAAAGAATACATCATAAGGAACCAAAAATCTAGTTCTTATCACCCTTGAACAAATGAGAAAGCAGAGATCACCAACAAAGAAATTGAGGCCATTCTAACCAAGACAGTGCAAATACATAGGAAGGATTGCAGTAGCAGGTTAACTGAAGCTGTCTGGGCATACTGAACTACATGGAATAAAATAATTCGATTCACTCCATTTGAACTTTTGTATGGAGAAGAAACAATTTTGCCTATTGAATTTGAACATAAAACACTTTGCATTGCTTTGGAATTGAACACCAGTCTTCTTGCAGCACAAGAAGAGAGACTTCTCCACTTGAACTCACTAGATGAAATGAGAAAGATAGCTTTGGAAAGAATAGAGATCATTTAGCAATAGTGAAATAAGTGGCATGACAAATATATTATTAATAAACAATTCCAAGTGAGAGATTGGGCTCTCCTATATATGATTCTCATTTCAAAGAGAATCCGAGAAATTTGCAGACTTGGTGGCTAGGACCTTATGAAATTCAATATGTATTAAAAAATGGAGTAGTCCAGCTGAAAACCATTGATCCTATCTAGTTCAAATTACTTGTAAATGGCCATAGGTTGCACCTCTATTATAAATCCTAGATCAAAGATGAGTTCCTATAGCAGTTCCAACTAAATAGTTTACCAACTCCTACAGACACAGTTCTTGCAGCAGAGGGTGCAACCCTTTTTCCTGTAGTCGTACCATGACAAACCTTCAACAAGCACTCATAATAAAAACTCATCTAATCTAAGGTCCATTCTTTCATTCATTTTTCTTTTTCTTCATATCAACTCATGTGATTTATTTATCTATCATCCACTCACACTCCACATCACCCACAAATTCTATTTTTATTACTTTCAATAAAACATACCGTCAACACCTTTTTTGCGGTCAACAGACTTTGCCACCTCATCAGTTTGCATGCATAAGTACACTCTAAATTTTTTAGGTACAACATTTTATTCATTTTTTGCACATAGGTTTCAATATTTATATATAATACTTCATTAAATGTATCATATAATCCTTAAGCTAGTTTCTCATTCTTATGCCAAAATTTTTATTTGTGGACACTTGTCAAAATTTAGTGGGGGGCCGAGAAAGTCTATTAATTTTCAAATGTCATCTCCACATCACCTTATTCATGTCCACATTATAGGTTGTAATTTGGTGGCGATCTGATGATTTTAATTTTAAAATCTTTTTGTATCTGTTGTTTTCATTGTGATTTTGGGAAAGATCTCCTATGTTTGACATGATTAAAAAGGACTATGATTTATTATGAGAATACTTCTAGTTAAACCTTGATTTCCTTCATAATTAATTGCATCATTATTTTACATGCCAAACATAATGGATTCTTGTTAAGAGAATGTGGTATCAACATTTTTTAGAAAGATCAATTTGAAATTATGAGAATAGGGTATTTGCAAAAGTGTTAAAGGAGTAAAACTTATTAGGGTGGTGAGAATAGAGAAATTTGAGACTAGGAATTTTGAAGATGGGAGGACAGTTGCTAAAAAATGATCCAGTTGTTCATAGTATTCTACTTGCGAATGTGGAAGTAGTCCAACAATTTAATGCCTATGGATGGCTTGGCTACTTCCTACAGTTAATTGAGCTCAATGAAGAAGTAGAAATGGAGTTTATGAGGACATTTGATGAAGAGGAAGCCACATTATGAGGATTAACAATAATTGCAACTGAGGAGTGGATACACAGGACTACGAACTAATGGGGAGTAGTATCTGAATAAACATGATGCCAGGTCATCGCAGGCGTAGTTCTCTCAGCCAAGTGACCCTGTTTTGGAAATTACAAAGCAAGGGTATAAAATAATTTCTCTCCTAGCTTCGTATTTAGAATTGGAAACCCATATCATTAGGTATTTGACCTATAAAGGTAGGTTTTCAAACTTGCATGATCACCATTTTAAGTTGCTCAGTTGTGTAAGACATAAAATTCAAGTTAATGTCCCCAATTTCCTTTAAAATACATTGTGTATTAGCACTAAAGAAACTCAGAAAGGAAATGTAAACTCTATTTCTCATCATGCCCTCATCAAAATTTTAGTCAAATGGTCTCTTAGGGATTCCTCCCCTATATCGTGGGCATAATTTGTTGAATTTAAAATCTTGCAACCTCAAGCCAACCTTGTTCCAAAAAATTTAGGGAATGAAGATGAAATTATAGATCCTAGTTAGAATCCAGTTGAAATAGAAAAAAAACCAGCATTACCCTCTCCTAATAAACCTATTGAGCCTATTTCAGAGCATGAAATACCTAGTTCTTCCAAAGACAAAGGCAAGCATAAGGTTGGTAAAGGGAACCCTAATCTTGAAAAGGAAGCCCAAAACCCTACTGTTACAGTGACAAAGAGAAAAAGGTATATTCCCATAGTAGCCACTTCTATAGTGTCTACCCCAGTAGCACCTAAACCAAAATAGACCCACAAAATAGTAGAAATTAAAGAGGTTCCTATGAGTCAAAGTCATCATATGTGAAATCAAGTATTCCTAGTTTCCACCGAAAAGCTAAATGCTTCAATCTCAAAATCTCATATAGAATTAGTGGTTGAGAATATTTTAGATGACTCTCCTATACAATTGGAACCCCAAAATGTGAAAACAAAAGAAAACAAGCCTATTAATGAAATGAAAACAAGCCTATTAATGAAATGCCACAAGGAATTCAAGAAATGTGTGAGTCAAACCCTACTATTGTCTTAGAAAAAGCCCTTAAAAATGATTAACCTACTTTACCAATAGTCCCTATATATTCTAATATTTCTATCATGCCTTATAGATCCTCCTGGTATACCTATTACTTTTAGCAAGCTGCTAAGGAACAAAAGAAGAAACCTATGGCTCAAGAATTTGCTTCATCTACAATTTAATCTATATTATTTGGTTTGCATAATCACTTCATTTTTTAAAAGGCCTTGTGGAGGCAAGAAAGAGACCAAATGTAGAAAGTAATATTTGACAAAGATGAGGAAATTGAGTCACTGAAAGAGCAACTTGAGAAACAAAAACAATTAACAAATAAGGCTTTAAAGTTATCTGACTACATAATGGCCTGTAGGCCACCACCAAGGGTGTATTCCATTTGTTTGGAGGAGCAATTTTTGTTATTTCAATTTATGATGACAATAAGGGATGTTGATTGTGAATTTAAAAATGCTCAAGATTTCTACAATGCGTATCAGACTTTTCCTTTATGGTAGAAGAATTTGTTGTGTGAACTTTATTTACATAATTTCATAATTCCACATGAGATAGAGTGGAACCCTCTACTTTTCTTACAGGATGTTCACCTCAAAGCTTTAATGTCCTAGATGCACAATGAGAAAAACAATGATAGTTAAATGCCTATAGAGATCTTGAGAAATTTGGACCATTACCACTACGGGCTGAATCACACAAGCCTAATGATCTTCTAGGAGAATGGTTTAGACTAACCTGTGGGAGACCGAAATCAGAGATCAAGGAGAAAGTGTTTGTAGAAAGAGAAAAGGTTTATAGAGATTACCAAACACTTCCAAACTTTATACAATAAAGAGCTATTATAGGGCTTAGGAACTGATGGAACCGATTGCCAAAAGCTTTCAAAAAGGAAGAACCACATAGCCCTATCAATTATGAGGTAGTTATTAATAGGGTGGCCAAGTAGATACATCTGGGAAGACAAATCATAAAGGAACTATGGATGCCATTAACTTTTCAGCCTCCTACCCTTCTTTGGCCTCTTTATGGTAATGCTATTACTACACTAGATCTGTTGGTTGAGGAACACCTGGGTGAACATTGGAAGTGCACCAAAGGATTCTTTTACACTTTTAGAAGTGGGAAGGAAGGGAAAACTATAGTGGGAGACTTCATATATATGGCAAGGAGGTATAATGTTTGAGGACAAGCATTTGAATAGTGGGGGGCAGATGATGAGGCATATTAATGTCCTAATTTTGATATAGTTTTCATAGTTTGGACTTACTCTTTGTGCTTTTTCAAAAACATTTCCAAAACATTTGTGTAAATATCTTGTGAACTTATGCCAGAGATAGATAGACCTTACTAAACCTATGGGTAGTGTGTATGACATACTTTGCTTAATATTATACATAGAATGCAGTATTTCATATAAATATCTTAAGCTATGTTCTAATATATGAATAAGAGTAGGAGTGTTATCTTGCATATATTTTCCGGATGTTTCTAACTTTTAGGAAAATGAAGAGTATTACAAAGGGTGGTGATTGCTACATTAAAGGAAGAGGATGATGGAGATCGATTGTGGCAAGAGAAAGTGCAGTTCAGTTCCTATGAATTAGTTGTGCCTACAGAGGAGTTACTATTCCAAGAAATCTAGGAGACACAACTTGATATATTTCCTGAAAGTGTTATTTTTTTGCTTAGTAATAAATGTATTATGTCATGGTTGATCTTCTACCTTCTTTTCTGGTGATGTTTGTTCAAGACATTTATGTCATGTTTTTAATAAGTATTCAAATCTCTATATAAAGGATTTGGATCATCTTAGTTAGATAATAATGAGAATATAGACAATTTTGGTTTAAGATTCAGAAATTACTCTTTTTCTTTTCTTCATGAATTATTCAATTGATGTAATCAAAGAAGGATTTAATGAAAGAGTTATTTTGGAATACTTGTTGTGTTCGTAGTTATCTGAAACCAACCAAAGGGGCCCACTTGGGAGGTGGAATAGATTTAGGTAGAGTAGATTCATTCTTTCCAATTTCTTTTTTTCAAGATAGATTTACTGTATTATTCTTGTAGCATTATTACTGTGAAAGTTCCTGCAGCACTTGCAGAAAATGATCATGGTGGATGTTTTGAGTTGTTAACTAGTTTAGGTTCATTTTCCAAAGCTTTCTATAGTTATATGTTATTAGTCCAAGTGTGTTTACTATTTTTTAATAGTATTATAGATTCTTTTCATGCATTTTACTTTCCTACAACATAGGTTTTAAGACTCTTAAAGGAACTTAATGCACATACCATGCTAAACCATTTCAAGACCTATGTCCCTGGGTTGACAATTCAAGTATATTTCATGATGGAATAGGTAGTCTTAAAAATAGATATAGTATCCTTGAGAGACAATGGTGTGATTATCTTTATCCATTACAAAACCATACAAATAGATGAGATCCAAAGCAATGTGCATGTATCACTCCACTGATATAATGAACCAAGCAAGTGCTCCAAGAAAACTAATACAAGATAGATATGTCTTATGCAAACCCTAGGGTTAGATATAAAAATATGATTGCTAGGATTAATAGTAACCAAAAAATAACCCAAATGAAAATTCACATCATGCATTGAACCATGTGAAAATTAAATGTAAGTTAATCATTAAATGCCCTTTCATAATTTTGATTTTTGACCTAGCCAACTGGATTGGACCTATATGCCATGAATTCGGATCCAAAACCCTAAATACAAAAAAGATACCCCTATTAAAAAAAAGAAATCTTTCCAAAAATATTAACATTTTAGAAAAATATTTTCATTTGTGCCCTAGGGACCCATTTGGTCAAAATAGACCATTTTTTTGTAAATCAAGTGTTTAAGCCCTCATATGAGCTCTAATCTCTAAACTCAAAGAAATAGCCTTATTTAGAATTCAGAAACCTTTCCAAAAATGTATACTTTTCCAAAAAAATTGCTAATTTGCACCCAAAAATGATTTTTCATGAAACATAAAGAAAAAATTATGAAAATACAAATTATCTCGAAAAAAATCTGAATGTTTAATCTAAGATTCTTTGATAGTTATCCAACTTGCAAAAAAAATTTAAGACCAAAATACTAGGTCATTTGGGAGATAAGATAAAATCTTTAAGATCTAGGGTTTTTCGTCTCCAAACAAATCCACACAAGGGGATTAGCTCCAAAATAGCCAAAACTAGCATGTAAAGGTGGGTTGCCCCACAATGGGCATCAAAAATATGTGCTAAAATGTCGACACACTTCTATGAGTCATTATGTCCAAGATTGCTCAAGAATGAGGTCCCAAACGGCAACTCATAGCTCTCCATTCATGGAGTGCAAACATTTGTAATGGAAGTCCTCAATTTGACTTAGTTTGTGCCCATGCAAGTACACCATAAAATGAGAGATTTAAAGATCAAAATATACATGCAAATAAAAATGCAAGCTAATCTAAATGATAACAATTCAAGAAAGGAAATCTAATCTATGAAAATGCAAGATTAATCTATGAAGCAAATGTGACTCTAAACTAATATGAAAATGTAAAGACAAAGCATGATGATGGAAGCCATGGATGCATGAGAGAAGAAAACAAGAGGAGAGAAGTTTCAATGAAGCTCCAATCTCTAAACCCTAAGGCTCAAACCCTAATGCTCAAATTCCTATGATAAGATAATTTAATTAAAAGGGAGATTTTAATTAAATAAGTTTATTTTATTTATTTAAAAGGATGTTTTCTTTTAATTAAATAAGATTAGATTATCTAATAAAAAGAGATATTTTAATTAAATAAGATATAATTATTTAATTAAAAGAGAGATTTTCTTTTAATTAAACAAGATTATTTTATAAATTTAAAGGGATATTTTCTTTTAATTAAATAAAATTACTGATGAAATGATCAAACCTTAGGAAATATTGAAATGATTAAATTAATTTCAATTCAATCAAGGAAAATTAGTTGAATTGATTCAATAAAATATTGCAATGCAATGATTTAGGAAGTTGATAAATTGAAGAATTGGGGCCCATAGTCTAGGCGACAATTTTAGGGTGCATATAAACACTACCTTTGTGTTACATCTATGGGAAACTTAGAAGGATTTTTCCAAATAACTCTACCTGTGAAGATTTTAACTGCACCAACATGGTTAATTAGCTTGTTTCTTAAAGTGTTTGTAGAAATATTCATTATGTCCTCAAACATTGGTGTGAGAGCTAATGGCAGATTTCCATTCCATGAGTCAATCGAAGACAAAACTTTAGATACATTGTGGACTCCCATGTAATAAATTTTGAGACTAAATGATGAGATGACATCATAAAATTCCATATTGTGGAGCCTTTTGGGGGGTTAAGGGCTATAAAAACACATGTGGGATCACCATTGTCCAAATAGTTCTATTGCATTATTTAACACCACTTACTATTCATCTTTGAATATATTTTCCACACTAATTTACCCCCAAATTCTTTATTCCTTTTACTCAAATCATGGAGCCCTACTCCTTTGGTAACCTTGGATATTGCCATGTCTTGTAAGGATATAAGAGGTATCTTTTTCTCCTCTAAAGATTACCTTTCCAAATAAATTCTCTGGTCAATTTCTCAATTTGATGTATCAACATGGTTGGGTCTTTAAGTATGGGCAAGTAATAATTGGGAATAGCTAATAAAACTATTTTGATCAATAAAATTTTGTTAGATAGTGATAACCACCTAGCTTTCCATGTTGAAATTCTGCCCTTAATTCTATCAATTATAGCTAACCAATAGTTAGACTTGTTTTCCCCACAAAGAGAGGGATGCCCAAATATGTTGACAGTAATTAGTCCACTGAAAAACCCAAAATATCTACAATTTTGTTAGCAAGAGATACGTTCATGTGAAGAGAGTAAACTTTTGATTTATGAGCATTTAGCTTTTGACAAGTTATTGTTATTACTTGTTCTAACAAATCCAATTATGATCAAATATGAATGCATTCTTTCATACCATGCTCTTTGTTCTTGCTTCAATTCATATAAATATTTATTTATTTTACATGATAGGTGCTTCTTATTTGGCTCCACAAATCCTTCAAGTTGTTTCATGCAGAATTCTTCCTCCAAGAATCTATTTAGAAATGTAGACTTAACATCCATTTGATATACATTGAACCTCTTGTAATTTTCATAAGCCAATAGTTATAACTCCTTCTAATCTAGCTATAGATGCAAAGGTCTTTCCATAATCAATTCCTTCTTCCTGGGCATAACCTTTACAAACAACTATGGCCTTGTTTCTCACAACTTCTCTTTTCCCATTCAAGTTATTCTTGAATATTCATTTGGTTTCTATCAAATTTTTTCCTTTGGATCTCACTACCAATGTCCATCTATTATTCTTTTCAATCTTATCTATCTCCTTATTCATAGGATTGATCCAGCCATCCTTGTCAAGATCATCTTTCATAGTTCTAGGATCAATTTCAACAATCAAATATGTATTCTACTTCAACTTACTGCTTTACATGATTCCAACACTCTAGTCTTCAATAAATTGATCTTATGAATGGTTCCTTCTCACATACTTTGCTAAGACAGTTCAACTCTATGATATCTAGTATTATTTTCACTCGATTAGGGTTAAATATTCTACTTGGGTTATTATATTTATGACTTGGGTAATGCAGATTATTTCTTAGTATCTCTCTATTGTTTCTTAGTGTACCACTATAATCACTTTTTTTGGTGCTTAGGTAAGTAGCAACTGTATCATCTTGACCTTAAAAAAACTTCTTGTCATCATCAAGTTCTTCCTCTCTCTCCTCATCATTCTTATCTGCAAACTCATCAATTCTCACATTTGCACTTTCAATCATTGTCTCAATCACTTTATTCAAACATTTATATGTCTTTCTCATAGTAGAGTAACTATTGGCTAATTTCATCTTCCCTCCAAAATGGAGACATTTCAATTCAAACACAGTAACATGTATTCGTATTTTCAAATATTTTAGAACACACAAAATAATTTGTTTATGAACTTGGGTTATACTTTATTTTCCTAAGTATACATGATTTAATTTCCTTGCGGGCCCATGTTTCATCTATCGTCAAATTAAGATGGATCCACGATTGTCACTTTGTCACTGTCAAAAGTTGCAATATTTTTTGTCATAGCAACAAAGCGACATGTTTCTATGTAGCACCATGGGCCCCTTTTCTTCTAGTTAGTGCAATTAATGTTGAGCTTTTCATCTGCCATTAGATCTAGATCATCTGGGGGTTGTCACTTTTTTTCATTTTGGAGTTGTGAGGTTTTTTAACAATGCGAGAAGGTGAGAAATTGACATGTGGTAGGTGGGCCCTTTTCCTTATGTGGGCCAAGGGTGAAGTGGGAAAGGTGTCAGATGAGCTAGCATGGGGCCATATTTCTATTGGTCGATGCATTGATAGATTTGGTGTATTTTTCAAAGCCGTTAGATGGGATAAGATATATGGTTCTCACTTTGTCACTTTGTGAAGATGCAAGGTAATTATTTCATGTGATAAAGTGAGACGTTGACACATATGCACTGTAGGTCCAGTTTGAAAGGTAACAACTACAGTCACATTATGGTTAGGTTACAGTGTTGTGAGCCATTGTAGTTAAGTTTTAAGGGTGGTGTGGTTTGTTGGTTTTGATGGTTAGACACGCGAAGACTTCACGAGCTAGCATAGTGAAATAACATGGTTGGTCTACATGGCTCATTTTGGTTGCTTGACTAGGTTGACCTACTAATTTTGTTGATTTGTTGAGTCTGAGAGGAGGAAGATATGGTTTTCTCACATGATCCAATCTTCTAGTTGATCCCAACCACTCCAAAGTTATTGATGTGATGGAAAATATGTAGAGGCATTCCTTCCATCACCTGATTATCCATTTTAAGTGACTTGATTTTCCATTTTGATGGTTTTAACATTGATTGGCATTATTTCTTTCACTTTAGGGTTTCTTCCATGTCAAGTTTCCATGATTTTCATGCCTCTACAAGTGTGCCAAATCAAATTTATTGTTTAGATTGCCTTGGTAGTTCTCTAAGAACTTAATGATAGTGGTTGTGTAGTAACTTCAGTCAACAATATCTTAGTTATGCTTGAACTATAAAAGCAAAGTTGTAATTATTTCTTATGTTTGACTCTTCTTTTTTTCTCTGATATTTCTCTATAAGTTCACTATAAATCCTCTTTTCCTTTGAACTTAATTGCATTTTTCCTTATCTCCTATAGCCATTAATGATTGTGCAAGATCTACTTGTCTCTCTTTAATGTTTTGTGACCATTTGCAATTTGCATGGTTGTATCTCTTTAACCTATGAATGATATATAAGTGAACTCTCTTCTTCCTTGTGCTATTCATTTTGGTTGTCTAATTTGCATGTGATTGTTGTATTTAAACAAGTTTGAATCTATATATCTTTGATGTTAGAATAGTTCAAGTGAGCATGTCTGGGAAGAGATTGGTTTGAACACTCTATTTTGGTGCATCACCTCCTTAGGATAGATTAGTTTAGTGTTACATGCATTCCTTCTCTTTTCCTCTCCAAGAGTATTTAGGTGCATCCTAATAGTAAAGGAAGTTGGCCTTCTCTGGAGACTCAACCTCGTAGTTCAAGTCCCACAGCTTGGAGGTTATTTTCATGTTTCACAAGGTTGTCCTTAGGTAAAAACTTTGGACAAGGGTGCAAAATTTTGTGACAATAGTAACCTAAGAATATACCTTCATCACCTTTTGATTCAAACTTCCTATTCCTTACATCTTTATGAATATAACACCTACTTCCAAATATTTTGTTCAATAACTTATATTTGGTGTATGACCATACCACAGTTCATATGGTGTCTTTTTTTTTTCCTTTCTTCAGTTGGACTTAGTTGAGGATGTAAAAAATAATTCTTACAACTTCTCTCTAGAACATTTTGTCCAAAACCCTTTTCAATCAATAGTGTTCTAGTACAATCAACAATATATCTATTCCTTCTCTTAGGATTCCATTCTATTGTAGCATTCTTGGTGCAAACAATTATCTCTTAATTCCATGCTCAACACAATAGTTAGTGAATTCATCAAACACAAACTCACCACCTCTATCAACTCTCAAATATTTTAGTTGTTTACCAATTTCATTCTAGACTATAGCTTTGTACCACTTGAATATTTGAAAAGTATGAATTTTCAACTTCAAAAGCATAACTGTCATCATTCTAGAATAATCATCATTAAATAGAATGAAATATCTATCTACATAGTACATCTCAAATTTCATAGGACTACAAAAATCACTATGTACCAACTCCAAAATATCCTTAGATGAATGTGACATACTTAAAAAACTAGATTTAGTAATCTTACTAAGTTGACATTGTTTACACGTAGGATTATCAGGTTTATGTAGGGTCAGTAAACCTCTCACTTTCTTTATTCTACTCATTTTGACCATCTTCTCAAAATTTACATGACACAATCTCTTAAGCCACAACCATGCATCTTTAATTCTAGAAAATAGGGATGTACTAATAGTACCTAATCTAGATTAAAAAAAGATCACCTCTTGTTTATTGTCTAGTACCAATCAAGTTCTCGTCATCACATATCTTCACCTTTTTTCTATAAAGCTCCAATCTATGACTTGTATTATTTAGTTGTGTAAAACTCAACAAATTATACCTGAGTCCTTCAACCCACTAAACATCATCACATATGATTTTATCATTTAGCATCAATGAACCTCTACCTTTTATAGGACATGGAACATCATTTCCATGTTTAACAATTCCTCTAGCTTATCAAGATTATTAATATCATCAGTCATGTAATGTGAGCATCCACTATCGATGATCCATATATCATTTTTTACTAACATGTGAAATAAGGGTGTTTCCTTCTTCATACCTTTCCTCATCCAATTCTTCTTTAACAACAACATATAACACTTCCTCACCTTCATTCTCATCATCAAAATCTGACTCAGCATGCTCCTCCTTAGTAACATAGCATAAATTATTTCATTTTTCCTTGTAATCTTTATTCTTTCGATGTTTTCTCTCCTTATTGTCATTTTTTCCACTTCTATTATTAATAAGACATTTGTCAAAAATATGACCAACTTTATTGCATTTAAAACATATCAAAAATAGTTTACCTTTTAATCTTCCTTTACTTTTTGGGAGCCTCCTTACCAACAATGCTTCAATCTCATCCATCTCTTTATCATCTCAATCTAAATCACTCTCATGATTTCTACTCTTCTCTTTCTTTGAACTTCCAATGGTTAGTGATGTCTTAAAATAATTCTCAATCTTAGGCACACTATTATCAAAGTTACTAAACTCAAATGCAGTCAATCTACCAACCAAAGCATCAAGAGCAAGAACATTACTAGCCATAACTTTGAATTCTTGAATAGAAGATGCTCTAATAGCATAAATAGGGAAAAAGAAGTTCTCATTACTTTACATACAAATTCTCCATCACTAATCACTCCTGCAACTTTGATGGCACTCACAACTTCTTTGACTCAATTACTATATTGAATAATGTTTTCTCCTTTCATCCTCATGTCATCATACTTACCTCTTAGGATTTCAGCTTTAGCTCTCAATAAATTTTGATGTGCACCATGCACAAGTATCAGCTTGTCTCACATCTCTTTAACAGTAGCACAATTCTTGACATCATCAAATTAAACATCGTTTAGTGCAGAAGCAATCTCAATCATCAAGCTATTGCGCTCTTTATTTTGGTTCATCTCCTCTACTGTCATAAGAGGATTTGGAGGGGTGTGTCAGTTATCTAAGTAATAGAATGCATTATCTCTAATACCTAATAGGTTAAACTTCATTCTACCTTTTAATGAAGATCAATGATCCGTGTTTAGCTTTGGTACCTCTGTCTTATATGTCTTTGGATCTTTAGCTAAAGTCCTTCAAATTTTTCCTTCAAGCACTCGACTATGATACCAATTGTTGGAAAATTGAGAGGGAGGTTGAATCAATTATAACTAGTTATCCTATAATCCTTAAAATAGTTTTCTACAAACTTAAACTCTTTAATCTTTCAAATCACTAACTTGGTAAATAGATGCAACATTCAACTTAATCACCCAAACAACTTTTAACTTCTTATGTCGAGTATCAGAGTAAACTTCTAGCTTATACTGAGTTTCAACAATAAACGATAAACACAAAATAAATACAATAAGCATCCACACAATTTTGACATAAATATTTAATGTGGAAACCCTACTAAGGGAAAAAAACTCCTGGGAACTAACAAGCCAATTTTTTTGGTCTTTTAAAGGAAGCTCTCTTAGGAGCCAACCTTGTTAAAGGTTATATACACATTGTTAATGTGACCTTGTTAGAAGATTTTCACCAAGATCATCTAGACCTTATCACTTCTTGAAACATCTAAACAGTGACCTCTAAAGCACTTTAAAAATATTCAATAGAATGTCACCATACAATGGAATTCATATAAGATTGTTAGGTCCACTTAGTTAAGAGATATTCAACTACAATGGTTAAAAAGTGATGCAAGAGCATCTTGCATCATGAAATAAAAAGGGGTGTGATAAAAATAAAAATAGTTTTTTTTTAAAAGAGGAGAGAGAAAGTGATAAAAATTAGAGGAAAAATAATTTTAAAAAATAGAAATTGGAAAAATGGCGAGAAAAGGCTTTTTCATTTACTAAGGCGCATGGGTGGCATAAAAAGAAAAATAAGAAAAATGGTTGTCATTTCATTTATCAACGTGTGTAGATGGCATCTTAGAATTTTGTGGAAATTTCCTTAAATCATGCATTCAATATTTGTTGTGATCCATAAAGGCAATATAATTTTCTAATTGACCAAATGGTGGTGCTTAGTTCTATTTAGGTGGGAATTAAATATTTTTCGTAAGGTAGTTGCATTTACCTTTTATCCCACATTGGTTGTGTTTGTAATATCTTTGTGTTGTTCTCTAAGCCTATTTTGTATATTAGTGTCCAAACACTTAGTCATCTATTGGACAAGATTACAAGATCATCATTGAGATCTAGTTATCTAGCAAAGGCCAAGCATACAATGCTTATACCGAGCAAGATAGTGATTGTCAAGTATTTAGTAGTGAATGAGAAGAAGAATGAGCCAAGCAATATAGTTGAGGTTGGGCATGTTGACAAGTTACTAAGTGTTGAGAAAGTAGGTATCTAGAAGTCAAGTAACAACATGAAGATGTTTATATGACCAAGCGTCGGATCATTCAAGTGTCGAGTAGTTCAATTTTGACATATAAGTTTGCAATGGCACAAACACATATGTAAACTATTTTGGCCTACTTTTCTATGATATTTAATATTTCAAGAGCCAGATAAGGAGTTGATCATGTTTCATTGTAAAAGGTAATAATCCCAAGGTGTGCAATTCAGCCAAACAGAAAATATGATGGAAATGGAAAAAGATGATGAAGTGTAAGTCATCAATTAATATCTAGAAACTTCACAAAACATCTATTTAAGGAGGATTCAAACCTAGAATTTGAGAGGTTGTTGAGATGTATAAGAGTGGATGCGCATGTGAAGGAGTGAAGGAAGAAGTTTCAAGGAAGAGTAGATAGAGAGGAATCAAAGAAGTGAAGGACTCAACAAAGTTATAAGATTAGAGATACACCAAAGAGGATACCCAAGATTAGCTTGCAAAGCAAATAGTGGGTCAAGTAGTGAATCAATTATTTTTAATTAAGACAAAGTAAATATCTTAATAGAGTGGTCCTAACAGACCTATGTAAACCTCCTAACAAATTCCTTACTTCACTGTGACTGTAAAATCCTTTAACAAGTTGAGACCTAATAACCTCTTAAGATTTTAATAGGGTAGGACCCTCACAAGGTAGATCATATTTTATGATCAAACATTGCAACCCTAATAGGTTAACTTTATTGATGCAATAGTGAAGATTTGTGGGTTTCATCCCCACCCCAATTTTACCTTCATCATGAAGTGTTTCTGGGTAACCAAATCATTATTTTATGTGTTGAACTCTTTATGGATGTGATGTATTTCATTTATGTTTCAGCATTATAGTTTTAATGGTAGATATACTAGATGAATTAAGTATGAATAAATAAAATTGGTTTTGAAGTCAAAAGTTTAAGATCTTGATTCACCACCCACCCCCCCCCCCCTAAGTATATTATTTTTCACATAATTATTCCAACAATTGTATCAGAGCTTAGTTCTCTTGTCACGAACCTGATAGCTTGAGAGGATAAGATCATGGAGATGGAAGTCTATAAGATGGGAAAAATCATTGAGAATCAAATGATGGAAATCCAGATTGTATTGCAACAACTAGAAGAAGTAAAAGAGGAGCTAAGGAAAATCCTTAAAAGAAGAAAAGAGATAGCTATTCATCTAAATGACACTCAATAAAAATAAGCTACACAAAAGGACTGTTGGATAGTGGAAAGACTGGTAACAATGATGAAGAAATGACATAATCACTAAAGAAAAATAGTGCCTTAGTAAAAGAAGTAAAAGATCTTAAGACATAACAAAATATTCAATCAATTACACTTTGTGAAGCAATTGAACAAAACAAGAAAGCAATGGAAGACAAGCTCATGGCTAAAGAAGACAAAAGATAGATGGCTAGAAGACTTGAAGAGCAATCATTTCAAGTAAAAAAGCTTACAAATAATTAGTTGGATATGATAAATCAATTAGTAATTACAAATCAAGAAGAAAATAGAAAATATTTGGAGATCACAAATCTAAGGCTACAAAATGAGCAATTGAAAAGTGAGCTAAGGCATGAAAACTAACTCATTGAGAGATTGAACAAACCAAATGAAGTAATCAAGCACTTTGAAGACATGATGAAGTCACCTAGAAAAAAGACACTTTTGGACTTGGATACAAAAAACAATCCTCATCTATTGAAGATGGAGAATCATCCAAAAGTGGAGAACAAATGAATGCAAAATCAAAAGGTAAACCTACATGTCATTACTATGGGAAAATTGTTCATACAACCAACATTTTCAAAAGTAAAAATGGTAAGAAAATTCCCAAACCAAAAGCAAGTAGTAATTTTTTTAATTGCAAGAAAGCATGACATCAAGCACATGAGTGTAAATCAAAGAACAAACATTCAACCAAAAATATATCTAAATTCCAAGGTCATTGCTACATTTGTCAAAAGTATGCACATAGAACTCATGAGTACAGACTTAAGAAAAAGTCAAACTGGTTACCTAAAAAACAAACTCATACAATAAGGAAAGGAAACTCCTACAATTGGGATTACAGTACATGGTATAGTCATCACTATTTTGGAGAATATGGACACATTCTAGAGAATTGCATCAAGCCACATTTCAGAGGAAATTACAAGAAATGGTTAAATGGAGAGATAGTATGTTTTAATTGTCTCAAAGTTGGTCACATCAGTAGAAATTGCAAAACTAGAGCACCAACACCAAGTTATGGAAATAAAATGTGGATATAAATAGTAAGAGATGGAAGCAGTCGAGTAGATGAAACTATGATCACCCAATCAGATGGATCAGGTGATCACACCACATCTCACTAAAGAGAAAAGTTATGTAGGAACTATATACTCAATGCTATATTATACATTAGCTCCTAGCATCAAAGTGATAAAAATTTCATATCTACATAAATAAAATGCATTAGGAACCATTAGAAATAGAAAATCATAAAGTATCAAGCATCAGTGGTATAGTCTATATTGACCGAGATTTGCAGTATAAACCAAGTGATCAAGGAAGATAATATACTAACTAAATGAATTGGTTATGACCAAGTGAATAACCTTGACCAAGATGAAATGGAGACTGAGCTAGCTATCATACACCAACTAAGTATGAAGAAATTAATTGCAGACCTAAAATGAAAGATTGAAGGTTTTTATCAAATTTGGTGATTAATTTGCACTCACCAAGGAATCAAAGAGCTTAAAAGAAGATTTCAAGGTGATTGAAGTGATTTTAGTGACTAGAGCAAAAGAATCATAACAATTTAATAGAAAATTTGTGAAGTAAAGTAAGTTCATTCTCGGTGCTGAGTTAAATATTTAGTGAAGATATTTTTGAAAGTTTTATTTAAAACCCTAGTTCAAAAATGGCACCTTGAAGTGAAATGATGACGGATAACATTGCAAAAATCATTAGGAATCATCAAAGTCCACCCAACTTTAGAAATTTAGTTGACATTGAAAACATTGTTGATGATATCAGAGCTTTATCATCAATTCCACCTAGAGTCTTGACCATTCAAGATTTAAGATCGTGTTATCAATGCAAAGTTAGTGAAATCAAAGATTTTGAGATTAGAGCAACTTATGAGAAGCTATGTGTTGATAAAAACCTAAAGGACAAATATAAGGTCATTGTTGAGAAAGGGCTTACCCATGCCCTAGGATTTCTAAAAGTTTTTAAACTCGAATGGATTAAGGTTATGCTCAATCGAGTTCACGATATGAAAATTTAGTTAGAAGGTGGGTCGATCAACATAAAAAAGGAAATGATTCACAAGGTAACTGGGTACCCTACATTGGACTGACCGAAGAGCATAAGGAGAGAAATAAAGAATGAAATTGAAAATTTGACCAAGGTGAAGTGAAATGGTTGTGTAATGTCAATTGGTGGAATTGAAGACCCATTAATTGAATTTATTGTTCGTGTGATTGCACACAAGTTCTATCAATCTAGTAAATTGAATAATGTGCCCTATGTAGTAGTGGATTTGGGATACAAAATTGTGAAGAAATATCATTCATATGATCTTTTGAAGGTGCAACTACACCAACTTACAAAGAACCTAGAGGTACTGAGAAAAGAAAAGAACACCTCTTGTAAGTTTGAATCCCTAATAGTTTTCATATTTTTCTATGTACATAATATTTTTCCTACCATTGGAATAGTTGCATGGGATAGGAATAGAAATGCTATGAAGTAGCTACATGACTTAATAAGTAGATTGGGAGAAAATTTTAAAGCAAAAATGGACAACTGCTTTAAAGAATTCAAGGTTAAAATGAAGAATAAAATGAGAATTCCAAAACTAGTTGTGGACAGATATTATGATGTAGTATGTTTTATTGTAGACACATATTTTGCATATGCACATGCAATGTTACTAAGGGTAGCATGGCTAAGGCCAATGCATTATGAAGTAAATGTAAATGAGGTAATTGCAATAGTTATTGCACTTTTGGCAAAGCAAATAGATGTTAGTGTTGAGCAATTTGGCACATATAAGACTGTAATTGTCAAATTGACCTCTAAATTTGGTACACCTAAAGTAGGGAAGCAAAGAAAGAGAAAGGTTATTGAGGCTAGTATTAAGGAACAAGGAGAAGGGTTTGGACAACCTACAGAAGTTGAGGAAGGAAAAGGAAAATAGCTTGTAGTTGTGAAGCCAAAGGCCACCAAACAAAAAAAGGTTGTTATTATAGAACCT
The DNA here is from genome assembly GCA_028749045.1 of Cupressus sempervirens. Lineage (NCBI taxonomy): Eukaryota > Viridiplantae > Streptophyta > Pinopsida > Cupressales > Cupressaceae > Cupressus > Cupressus sempervirens. The sequence continues at coordinate 451,394,534 of CM053790.1, forward strand.
AAGGTACATGTCAACTTAAAGAAGGACATGTAAGAAATGGTGACACCTCATAATGAAAGGGAAAGGTGATCATCACCAGAAAAAGGACTACATAGCCTCCTGTCGAGCTATTAACTGAAAGTCCATCCAAGAGGAGGAAAATGACTAAAGTCCAAGCCAAGCCAAAGAGAAAGTTGATCGTAGCACAAGAGGAGGAAGATGATGAAAAGATATAGTCTAATGAAACCAATAAATTAAAAATAGTGAAGAGACCCCCCTTCAATTACCATGGATTAGGTATGTACAAAATTGGTAGAATCTAGAAGTATTTTGGGATTCAAAGACATCTAGTACAATTCTCTAAACAATGATGATCAAGTTAAGCTTGAAGACACAATGATTGACATTATGATCAAGTTTAGGCACACATCCCTTGAACTAGGAACTAGATTTCTAGTGGGATTGTACAAAAGAGTGGATGCTAAGTGGAAATGGGCATTGTCCACTAAGAAGAAAATAAGAGAGACAACATTGGAACAAGCTATGCTAGATTTAGGGAAGACTCATATGTCTATATCCCTTAAAGATTTTATCAAGAAGTTTATGCCAAGGGACAAGACATATAAAGTTCATGGAATTGAGCAAGATAGTATTCAAATATGGAAGGAAGCATTTGGAGTGCTTAATCCATATATGAAAGTGAGGGAAGGCTAAGATGCCATAAAATTTGAAGACGAATACAAACAAGAAATGGCCAAGTTGGCCAAGGAGATTCAACAACTTGTTAGTAGGTGTAAATAGAAAGAGACTGTCACAATTGAATATGCCATTGACATCCCTCCACCTAATCCAAATATACTAATAGAAGAGAAAATTCAAGGCTTAATGAATGATTCAAGAAAACTCTATACTAACCCAATTTTGTTATAGATTGTTGAATATCCAAAGCTTTAAGTCAAGAAGTCTAATAATGTTAATGTCACATCAGTTACAAAGGATACAAGTGTCAAGCAACTTGGTAAGGCTTTAATTGTATATATACCACCAACTTGTATGCAAATTTTGAAAAAGAAAGAAAATTTTGAAAAAGACTGATGCACTAAATTGGTAGAGGATGAAGTCACATAGAAAGAGAAAGAAGATACTCACACTCTCATTCAATTTTCGAGTACAAAGGTTGCAGAACCTAAAAATCTAACACCTATGCAACAAGAGATTTCTACACAAATGCAACAACCAAATCCAAGATTGAGTGAAAAAGGGAAACAATTGAAATTATCACTACCAACTGATACACCCTCACAATCTTATGATTTGACTTATTTAGGAGAGGAAGATGATGAGTCAATGAGCCTTGATGAGGTAATTACACTACCTATATATGATTTGAATAATATTGCACTGGAGCAGATGCAAGAGCTTCAAACCTTGTTGAGTCATAAGGAAAAACAAGAACAACTAAGAAAAGAGCAAAATAAAAGATAGGTACTTCATACTATCAAAGATATTTTTACAGATGTATTTGGAATCATAGATCTGAATAATTAGCATACAATTTTGGATTAACTAACACATTTAGTTGAAAAGATTTAGTTAGATGACATAGAACCCAATGAGAAATTATTATAGCAGTTTGAAAGAAGAATGGAGCATAAAGTGCTACAAAAAGTTTCACAAAAACTTGTACATAGACAAGCTGAGCTTTCTACAACATTCACTAAGCTGAAAACAATTTTGACAACCATCAATTCTTTATATTTGAAATCATTTGATATAGATTTATTTATAGTAGATACGACATGCTCATTATAGCTATTGGATGACGACATAAGAGAAAATGTTATTACATTGGGAAAGAATGCAAGTTCAATCTCATCCTCTTACCATGAGTTGACATTCAATCAAAAGAGGTTAGCCAAGCTCATGGCTAGAGATACAGAGATCAGACACAAGTTGACATTGATTCAACTTTAGTTATTGCCACATATAGAGATCATTTAGAAGGATTTTTCACATATTGCAGGATTCATTGATCTAGCTGCCGAGCTAGAGATTCAGTTTCAAATTTTGGAACAAGTACAGGAAAGATGTAATGAAGGCTATGCCAATATTGTGGCAAGTCATCAATGATTTTTTTTATAAGTATTAGTTAGCCCCTACAGCCCCAAGTTCCATTGGTGACAAAAACAAGGGAGATATTAAATAAAAGGGGATATGATAGAATAAGGTAAGGAGAAGCAATGTGTAGATTAAAGATCAAACATCAAATCTTATAGGATCAAATTATGGTCTCAAAGGGAGTATTCATTTTTGACATACATGATTATTTTACTCATGACCAAGTGTTTATCCACTAATGTCAAAGGGGGAGATTGTTGATCTCTAAGCATATGTTTTCTATTAGTGTCCAAACACTTAGTCATTTACTAGGCAAGATTACAAGGTCATCACTATGATCAAGTTTGTTAGTAATGATTGAAAAGATCATGAGGAAAGTTGTTGGAATGATATATGGAAATGGTAAAGAATGTTCTCAATCATTGTTTTGTCATTGATGTCAAACTTGCTATTTGCAGGAATGACAATTGCTTTAGTGATCCAAATACTATCAATTAGTTGATTGACAAGGGGGAGGCAATCAATAAGATATAACTAGTACACCAAGAGAAAGGTTGAAGTTATGATGTTGTAATGAAGTACAAGGATTAGCTAAGCCATTTATGAAAAAGTGTATTGATGACATACTATAAGACACAGAGAATGGGCACATTGAAACATATCAAAGATGTAAGGTTTTTAGCTAAGACATCTGTAAAGCCTAACTAAAGTTCATTAGAGAGAGGGAGCCGAGCAAGCTAGTTGAAGCTGAGCAAGATCAATATCAAGTGTCGAGTAAACTTCAAGTGCCGAGTGATATCAAGTGCCAAGTAAACTTCAAGTGTCGAGCAGATTCCTAGTTGAAGCCGAGCAAGATCAATATCAAGTGCCAAGTAAACTTCAAGTGCCGAGTGATATCAAGTGCCGAGTAAACTTCAAGTGTCGAGCAGATATAGGTGCCGAGTAACACAGAGATGTCGAGCACCAATAAAACCAATAGTGCTGAGTAACACAGAGATGCCGAGCACTAGTAAAAATAATAATGTCGAGTTGCTGCATTATTTTGAAAATCGAAGATTCGCCAGATCTAAGCCAACAAGGTTGTTATCTAGAAGTTTGTAAATTAAATAGAAGATAAGAATGATGAGTTGGTGGCATAGAACACCATGTAAAATATTTTTTAAGGATACAACTGATGAAGTTTCTAGATGGGAACAAGATATAAGGTAGATACATTGTATCCTACCTAATCCATTTTGAAACCCTAAAATTAGAGAAGAAGAATTGAGCGGCAAAGGAAAAATTAGATTTATATTTAAGGAGACATAAGTTCATGGAAAAGAGAGAGAGAGAGAGAGAGAGAGAGAGAGAGAGAGAGAGAGAGAGAGAGAGAGAGAGAGAGGCGGTCAAGCATGCAAGCATAAAATGCTAAAGGAGGTGCTAAGGAGGAGAGAGAGCATAGTTACTCTGTTTCAATAAGAAGACCTCAGATATGGATGCATTGGCATGATGAGTAAGAAGACTCAAGGAGACAAAGCTTGATAAGAAGAAAAGCAATCAGAGCTAAAGTGATTGAAGCCAAGCATAAGGATTGAATTGAAAGTGTGATCTGAAATCTGCAAAGTATGTTGTAAGTTATATCAGATCAAAAGGCCATTATTGTTACTTTCTAGCAATTGTAACAGTTAGTTTAAATCCTATGGACTTAGGTTGGTTTGATAGCCATGAGATAAATCCTTTAACAGGGTGACATTCCAAGTGAATGTTCTAAAGTCCTTTAATTAGGCCCATTCCTAACAGTTTGGTGAAATCCTCTAACAAGGTCACATTTAACAGTGTGTTGTAAGCCTTTAACAGGGCATCACTTTAGAAGAGTGAGAATCAAGTAGCATGTTACTGGTGGTTTTTCCCAAATTGGGTTTCCATGTAAATCATTATGTCATGTGTTGATCTTGAATGCTTTATTACTGCATGTTGATTTACTGTAGCTTACTAATATGGTTGATTTAAGTTTGGATGAATGAAAAGTGTATGGATTTATTAAAAGTGCAGAAAAAGTATTATTAGGGCATTTGGACTTTGAATAACTGATTCACACCCCCCCACCCCCTCAGTTATTCTAAAGAATTCTAACAATTGGTATCAGAGCTAAACTGTTGATTCAGTTTAAAGGAACTATAAGCAGAAAAGATCAAAATGCCTAAGAGAGAAGTTCCCAAGCTCAACAAAGACAACTTTGTTGCATGGAAAAGTTTGATGAAGCTACGTAGATCTTGGATCCATAGGAGATTATGCCCAAAATTCAATTGTCATTGAACATGTAGATCCAACTGGTACTCTTACTGCAGAAAACATGAAAAACAAGCAGGAACACAATCAGACAATGCTGGAGATTGCCTCTGCACTCAACTATGCTGAATTTGATGATATCAAAGGATGTGACACTGCATTCAAAATGTGGAAAGCCCTATCAGACATCTATGGAGGAGATCAGAATGTACAAAGAGAAAAAAGAGAAAGTCTCAGAGGAAAGTTTGATGATATGAAAATGGAGGAAAATGAGAATGTTGCTTAGTATGGCACAAGAATAGAAGAAGTGGTAAGTGCAATAAGATGCTTAAGTGGTCAACTGGATGAAGATACTATTAATAGTAAGTTCTTAAGAATCTTTCTCCCTATCTATGCTATTAGAGTATCAGCAATACAAGAACTAAGATTTATACTAGGAAACAATCTAAGTTTTGAAGGTATAATAGGTAGACTCACTGCATTTGAGTTATCTAATTTTGACAACTACAGACCAGAGAATGTTGAATCTGCCTTTAAGGCCAAGTTATCACTAAAAGATACTGAACAGGTGAAATCAAAGAAAGGAAGAAAAATGAAGTATGTATCTAGTGACAGTAGCACTAATGAGGAAGATGTGGAACAATTGGAAGCATTGCTTGCTAGAAGATTTCATAGAGGTAAAGGAAAATTCAAAGGTAAGATGCCTATGATTTGTTTCAATTGCAATGAAGTAGGTCATATTGTTGCTAGTTGTCCACGGAAAAAGGATTACAAGGAAGGCAACAAAAATAAATTCAGAAGAGATGATGACAAGAGAGATTACAAAGAAAAAGGTAAGAAATGTTATATTGTTGAAGAAAATTTTGATGACAATGATGATGAAGTTGTTTATGTAGCCATGAAGGATCAATCTGATGAAGAAGAGCCCACAACACTGGTAACATATATGAACAAGAATGACAGGTGGATCATAGACAATGGATGCTCATATCACATGACAGGAGACAAAAGTAAGTTTGTTAACTTTACTCAAAATGATGGAAATAGTGTTAGATTTGGTAATGATGCTCCATGTCAAATCAAAGGAAAAGGTTCCATTAAGCTCACAAAAAAAAATTCATGTGATAATGCATATTATGTTGAAGGATTAAACTACAATTTGCTGAGTGTCTCACAGTTAGGCAATATAGGATGCAAAGTAGAATTTGGAAACAAAACTGCAAAAATCTATGATACTAATGGTAAACTGATAGGAAAAGGAGATCAAACAAGGAGTAATCTATTTTACCTTGATATGGATGATGTTTCTTGTTTTATTGCAAAATTTGATGATGAATGGTTGTGGCATAGAAGATTATGTCATGTCAACTTTGATAATTTGGTCAAGATCAGTAAAATGAAGAAAGTCAGAGGTTTACCAAAATTGAAGAAGCCTGATAATATCATGTGCAAACAATGTCAGCTAGGAAAGATGATAAAGTCAAGTTTCAAAAGCAAAAACTATACATCCAAAGAAGTACTTGAACTAGTTCATACTGACTTATGTGGTCCAATGGAAGTACAAAGCTATAGAGGAGACAAATACATAATGTTGTTTGTTGATGACTGTTCCAGGATGATGACTGTTATGTTCTTAAAACAAAAATTTGATGCTTTTCAAATGTTTAAATGGTATGTGGCTAGAGTTGAAAAGGAAACAGGAAAAAGCTTGAAATGCCTAAGATCAGACAGAGGTGGTGAATTCACATCAAATGAATTCGAGATATTTTGTAATGATAAAGGAATCAAAAGACAAACGTCAGCTCCTAGAACTCCCCCACGGAATGGAATTGCTGAAAGAAGAAATAGATCTGTGATTGACTGTGCTAGAACACTAATGATGGAAAAGATTGTTGCTCTAAAATACTGAAGAGAAGCTGTAAGTGTAGTTGTTCATACACTGAACCGAGTACAAGTCAAGAAAGGTACAAATACAACACCTTTTGAATTATGGTATGGTCACTCACCCAATGTAAAACATTTCAAAGTATTTGGTTGCAAATGTTTTATCCTTAAAGATGCTAGAAATGGAAAATTTGATGCAAAAAGCGATGAAGGCATATTCCTTGGTTATTCCACTAGAAGTAAGTCATACAAATGTTTGAATACTAACACTAATAAAATTGTGGAAAGTGCAAATGTAAACTTTGATGAACATACAGAAGTCCAAGCTAAAGAACCAAAAATAATGGATGAATACAGAATCTTTGTGTATTCTTATGAAGGAATGACTGATGAGGATGATGTTAATTAAATTGAAACACAACAACAAGTTTCAGTTTCAACCAACTCACAACTAGTGAATGTTGAGTTTCATTCAGAACCTGAGTTACAGAATGAAGAAAATGCACAATCTGATTCTGAAGTCAGTACAAATGAAAGAGATGTAGAACAACTTGAAAACTCAGTACATAGTGACCTTGAATTAGAAATATCAAACATGGAAACAAGGATAGAATCAAGATTATCCAATATGTAGAAAGACATCACCCTGCTGAACAGATAATTGGTGACAAAGATGCAAGACCCATGACAAGGAACAGACTAAGACATGAATCATGTCTAATCAAAAAATCTGAACCTAAGACAGTATATGGTGCATTACAAGATGATGACTGGTATAAAGCTATGGAAGAAGAGATTGATCAAATAAAGAAGAACAAAACCTAGAGTTTGGTTCCCAGACCAGTGGACAAGAATGTGATTGGCACCAAGTGGGTATTCAGACACAAGCTAGATGAAAATGGTGAGATTACTAGAAACAAAGCTAGACTTGTATGCAAGGGTTATGCTCAAGAAGAAGGAATAGATTATGGGGAAACATTTGCCCCTGTTGCTAGAATGGAAGGAGTAAGAACTTTACTTGCATATGCTGCATATAAAGATTTTAAAGTCTATCAAATGGATGTAAAATTTATTTTTTTAAATGGCATATTAGAAGAAGAAGTCTACATTGAACAACCAGAAGGATTTGTTGATGAAAATAACAGGGATATGGTTTGTAAGCTACATAACGCACTCTATAGTTTGAAACAAGCACCTAGAGCATGGTATGAGGGACTTCACAAGTATCTAATACAAATAGGATTTGAAAGAACTGATGATAACAACAACATGTACATCAAAGCAGAAGAAGGTAAAGACATTATTGTATTTGAAATCTTTGCGGATGACATAGTGTTTGGTAGAGAGGAAGTGCTTTGCAAAGGCTTTGCTAACAAAATGAAACATGAATTTGAGATGTCTATGTTTGGAGAAATCAAATTCTTTGTTGGATTGCAAGTACATCAACTCAAACATGGTATATTTGTGACACAATCAAAGTACATCAAAGAGATTCTTAAAACATTTGGATTAGAGGATTCTAAACTGGTCAGCACACCAATGGCAATAGGAAATAAGTTGTCCAAAAATGATGAATCAGTTGAAGTCAATCAAACAATGTACAGATCCATGATTGGAAACTACAATACGTTGTACATAGTAGACCAGACATAACATTAGCAGTTGGAATAGTGGCTAGATTCTCTGCTAATCCTAAAGAAAATCATCTCATAGCAATAAAAAGAATAATGAGATATCTTAAAGGAATTGATAACTTTGGTCTATACTACAAAAAGAATAAAAAATTTGAGCTCAATGCATATACAGATGCAGATTGGGGAGGCAACATTGATGATAGAAAAAGCACAAGTGGAGGTGCATTATTTTTAGGCAAAAGGCTAGTTACCTGGACTAGCAAGAAACAAACATGCACATCTCAGTCCACTGCAGAGTCAGAATATGTGGTAGCAGTAGTCAATTGCACAAACATTGTGTGGCTCACACATCTATTGGAAGGAATGAAAGAAGAGGTAACAGAACCTGTGATATTGTATTTTGATAACACAAGTGCTATAAACATATCCAAAAATTCAGTAATGCATGCAAAAACCAACCACATCGCAATCAAGTATCATTATGTTATAGAACTAGTAGAAGACAAAAAAGTGAAGTTGGAATACATTCACACAAAGGAACAAACTGCAGATATCTTCACCAAACCATTGCCAAAAGATGCTTATGAATATCTTAGAGGCAAGTTGGGGGTAATACCCCTAACTCAAGCAGTTTAAAGCAACAAGGAAGCTGCCCTACATCACTAGCAATGAATCATTGAAATATCAAAAGAATGATGCAGAGGATAACAGCAGGAGCAGAAACTCCAAATTAGTCACAAGCATGGTGACAGAGGGAGAAAACAACAAGAAGCCAAAGCTCATATTTTGCATAATAAAGATGCTACATCTTTGGCATTTATGTCAAAGAGGGAGAAATGTGAAACTTAATCAATACAAAGAAAGAGGGAAATATATATGAAAGAGGGAGATATATGAGATCAACTAGTAAAGATGAAGCCAGCAAAGAAAAGTAGCAGATAACGTATACAATCTTGGTGGTAACTAAGTTGATCAATTGATTAGTTTGGTTTTCCATCAATGCCAAAGAGGGAGATTGTTAGTAATGATTGAAAAGATCATGAGGAAAGTTGTTGGAATGATATATGGAAATGGTAAAGAATGTTCTCAATCATTGTTTTGTCATTGATGTCAAACTTGCTATTTGCAGGAATGACAATTGCTTTAGTGATCCAAATACTATCAATTAGTTGATTGACAAGGGGGAGGCAATCAATAAGATATAACTAGTACACCAAGAGAAAGTTTGAAGTTATGATGTTGTAATGAAGTACAAGGATCAGCTAAGCCATTGATGAAAAAGTGTGTTGATGACATACTATAAGACACAGAGAATGGGCACACTGAAACATATCAAAGATGTAAGGTTTTTAGCTAAGACATCTATAAAGCCTAACTAAAGTTCATTAGAGAGAGGGAGACGAGCAAGCTAGTTGAAGCCAAGCAAGATCAATATCAAGTGCTGAGTAAACTTCAAGTGCCGAGTAAACTTCAAGTGCCGAGCATATTCCTAGTTGAAGCTGAGCAAGATCAATATCAAGTGCCGAGTAAACTTCAAGTGCCGAGTGATATCAAGTGTCGAGTAAACTTCAAGTGCTGAGCAGATATAGGTGTCGAGTAACACAGAGATGCTGAGCACCAGTAAAACTAATAGTGCCAAGTAACACAGAGATGCTGAGCACCAGTAAAAACAATAATGCTGAGTTGCTACATTATTTTGAAAATCAAAGATTTTCCAGATCTAAGCTAACAAGGTTGTTATCTAGAAGTTTGTAAATTAAATGGAAGATAAGAATGATGAGTTGGTGGCATAGAACACCATGTAAAACATTTTTTAAGGATACAACTAACGAAGTTTCTAGATGGGAACAAGATATGAGGTAGATACATTGTATCCTACCTAATCCATTTTGAAACCCTAAAATTAGAGAAGAGGAATTGAGCGGCAAAGGAAAAATTAGATTTCTATTTAAGGAGACATAAGTTCATGGAAAAGAGAGAGAGAGAGAGAGAGAGAGAGAGAGAGAGAGAGAGAGAGAGAGAGAGAGAGAGAGAGAGAGAGGCAGTCAAGCATGCAAGCATAAAATGCTGAAGGAGGTGCTGAGGAGAGAGAGCATAGTTACTCTATTTCAATAAGAAGACCCCAAATATGGATGCATTGGCATGATGAGTAAGAAGACTCAAGGAGACGAAGCTTGATAAGAAGACAAGCAATCAGAGCTGAAGTGATTGAAGCCAAGCATAAGGATTGAACTAAAAGTGTGATCTGAAATATGCAAAGTATGTTGTAAGTTATATCAGATCAAAAGGCCATTATCGTTACTTTTTAGCAATTGTAACAATTAGTTTAAATCCTATGGACTTAGGTTGGTTTGATAGCCATGAGATAAATCCTCTAACAAGGTGACATTCCAAGTGAATGTTCTAAAGTCCTTTAATCAGGCCCATTCCTAATAGTTTGGTGAAATCCTCTAACAAGGTCACATTTAACAGTGTGTTGTAAGCCTTTAATAGGGCATCACTTTAGAAGAGTGAGAATCAAGTAGCATGTTACTGGTGGTTTTTCCCAAATTGGGTTTCCACGTAAATCATTGTGTCATGTGTTGATCTTGAATGCTTTATTTCTACATGTTGATTTACTGTAACTTACTAATATGGTTGATTTAAGTTTGGATGAATGAAAAGTGTATAAGTGCAGAAAAAGTATTATTAGGGCATTTGGACCTTGAATAACTGATTCGCCCCCCCGCCCCCCAGTTATTCTAAAGAATTCTAACACAAGTTATCTAGTAAAGGTTGAGCATACAATGCTTATACCAAGCAAGATAGTGATTCTTGAGTATTCAATAGTGACCAAGAAGAAGAAAGAGTCAAGCAATATATTTGAGATAGGGTAAATCTCTTAACAGAGTGGTCCTAACAAACCTATGTAAACTTCCTAACAAAGTCCTTACTTCATTGTGAGTGTAAAATCCTTTAACAAGGTGAGACTTAATAGTATCTTAAGATTTTAATAGGGAAGACCCCTCATAGGGTAGATCGTATTTTATGATTAGACATTGTAAACCTAGCAGGTTAACTTTATTGTTGTAACAATGAAGATTTGTGGGTTTCATCCCCACCCCAATTTTATCTTCATCTTGAAGTGTTTCTAGGTAACCAAAACATTGTGTTATGTGTTTAACTCTTTATGGATGTGATGTATTTCATTTATGTTTCAACATTAAAGTCTTAATGGTAGATCTATGAGATGAATTAGGTATGAATGAATAAAAATGGTTTTGAAGTCAAAAGTTACACCACACACACCCCCCCCCCTAAATATCTTGTTTCTAATATACATATTCCAACACTTGGGTGGTAAGTGCCTACTTAAGGCATATGAGAAATTATAATCAATCTCTCAAGGTGAAACCTCTTTTTTTATAGAAGCTTGGAGAGAAGGATGAAGCAGAGGAGAAATTTTTTGAGAAGAGATGGTAGTAGCATCTTGGGAAACAAGGAGATTTCTTGGTGGATTGTGAGCAAAAGTTCAAGTTTTATTGTAGGTCTCTATGAGAGTGTGGATCTAGACTAGCTAGGGTTTAGGTTGGATCTTGAGGATCTTGCAGAACTGTTATTTGCTTTAAATTTTGTCATTATTGGGAAGGCCTTACAACCTAGCACATTGCATGTAATTAGATAATTTATGAATAAAGAGTTATTTGATATCAGATCTTATATCTTGTATTGTGTTTCTACTATGTGGTTATTTGTTAGGGGTTGGGAAATCTCCTTTGGGGATTCTCCTACCTTGCACTACATCAAGTAGTATCAAAGAAAGTTTTCATGAGCATGTAGACAGATCGTTGATGTTGATGTAGTTTGCACCAGGACCTATGGTGAAGATTTTCTAATCATGATTGGATCTGATCGATCTTGTGGTGGATTTTTCCTTCTGAAGTCCTAGATATATTTGTTGTGAGGTGGCAAATCACGGTTCTAACTTATAATTGCAAAGGACTTGTGAATGGATCAATGGTTGTGAAGGTGGAAATTCAATCTTGTTGACTAAAAGCTTGATATGATTGGTGATTGTTAAGACTATGGATTTATTGTAGAGGGTTTACAAAGATCTTGGAAGATGCTTTTGAGAAGATTGGACCCTGGGATGACCACATATCTCTGTGATGTAGTGGAGAAGAAGATTTAAGAGATGTCTAGTTGGTTGGGAGCTAGATTAATTGATCATTTTAAGGAAGGGATAGTTGAGTTTCACAGAGATTTATAGAGCTGGAGTCTACTAGTACAGAAGAGAGTGGTCTGGTTGATTAAGAAGATTGTGCAGAGAAGAAGACAATTTGTTGTTGAGGAAGAGGTAAAGGATGATTTTCTGAAGCTGAAGAAGTGTGTATGGTTGGTTTTGTTGATCAATTTGTGGAATTTGATATAAAACCTATAGAGAAACTTGTGGTTGTTGCTAAGATACCTAAGCTTACAAAAGAGACTTCTAACCTTGTTAAGACTAGAAAAGAGATTTTTTTTCATGATTAGTTGGTTGGATCTGACATAGAAATTGCAGAGTATCTTATTGTGGATGATGAGATTGCTAATTATGGGAATTTACATATGGATAATGATTTGCATAGTTTTTGATATGGATCTGCATTCATATGTTGTTGTTGAGATGATTAAGGATATATCGGTTATTTCTGATATGGTTGATATGGATGTTGATAGCGATGTAGAGTTGGATGTTGTTGATGTGGTTGAGGATCTACATGATATTATGGATCTATGTGTTCCTGATTTTCCTAACTTACATGGATTGTTGGTGAATCATTATGTTCAATTTGTTCTTGAGAGTGAGCATTTTGATTGGGTTGTTAAGATTTATTCAATTCAAATGTCTGTATGGATGACACCAAGATGGTTGGTGTACAAATTTTTTCTTTTATCTAGGATGGATTGGAAACCTTTGGTGAAGATGAAGTTGGTTGGAGTAGTTTCTTTTGGCATCAAATTATGGGACGTACTTTTCTATCAACCTAGGGAGTCTCATGTAGGAGGATCTTGCATTACAAAATAAAAAGCGACACGATAACTAAAAAAAAGGAGAGATAAAGTGATGAAAGTTAGAGGAAAAATAATTTTAAAAAAATAGAAAATGGAAAAATGGAGAGAAATGGCTTTTTCATTTATCGAGCTGTATGGGTGGCATAAAAAGAAAACAGAGAAAAATGGTTGTCATTTCATTTATCGAGGTGTAGGTGGCATCATAGAATTTTGTGGAAAGTTCCTTAAATCATTCATTTAATATTTTTTGTTATCCACAAAGGCAATGTAATTTTCTAATTGACCAAATGGTGGTGCTTAGTTGTGTTTGAGTGAGAATTAAATATTTTTTGTAAGGTAGTTGTATTTACCTTTTACCCACATTGGTTGTGTTTGTAACATCTTGGGTGGTAAGTTCCTATTTTAGCAAGGCATATGAGTATTTGTAATCAAGCTCTCAAGGTGTTATCTCTTCTTGTATAGACACTTGGAGAGAATGATGAAGTAGAAGAGCTAGTAGCTGTGACTTGGGAAACAAGGAGATTTCTTGGTGGCTTATGAGTATAAGTTTAGATTTTCCTTGCAAAATTCTACTAGAGTGTGGATCTGGACTAGCTAGGGTTTGGGTTGGATCTTGAGAATCATGTAGAACTATTACTTGTTTTCTATTTGGTCATAACCAGGAAGGCCTTATAGCTTGGAAAATTGTATGTAATCAGTTGATTTATGAATAAAGAGTTGTTTGGTATCAAATCTTATATCTTGTGTTGTGCTTCTGCTATGTGGTTATTTTTTTGGGGCTAGGACATCTTCATTGGGTATTTCTCTTGTCTTGCACTGCATTCGAAAGTAATAGTGAAATGATCTATGTTGATTATCCTTCATGAAATCAGAGAACATAGGGTAGTGGAGGAAATTGGAAATATTAACACAACCAACACTAAGGACCCTAACTCATGGCCATGGGGGAGACCTTAACCCTACTAAGGATCTTGTTTGTCAAGATGACACTAGGAAGAAAGAGCACAACTTCGATCAAAATGAAGCCACATGAGACAAAGGGAATCTTGACATCAATTCCAATAGGTATAATGAAGAGATCAATGTCAATCCAGAAGGCTTACAAACACTCAAAGCCAAGTATAACTGCTCTTTCAATTTTGATAAGTAGATGGTTAAACAAATAAAGAAACTCAATGAGGGTTTGTAGGATTTTCGTAAGAAATTTAAAGAAACCCAAAAGAGCAACAATAGTAAGGCTTCAATCAACAATCTGGATAGAAACTTCAATGAAGCTCTTCTAAGAAATATCTTGCTCCAAAATTATGAAGGCCTTAGAGCCTCTAGAGTGAACCTTAGTAGTTTGCATGAAGTGCTTCAGAGCTACAAGGCTAGGGAGGTCATCAATGTGGATAAGAATGCTTGCACTTCCAGTGTCATGAATATTGGACTTGGTAATAGAACCATATAAAAAAAGAAGATGGAAATTGAACCAGAAGATAAGAATGCTTGCACTTCCAGTGTCATGGATACTAGACTTGTTAACAAAACCATATCAAAAAAAGAAAATGGAAGTTGAACTAGAAAATAAGGAGAATTCCAAGATGAAATTTGAAATCATTGAATCATTATAGAGGCTAGAAGAATTAGAGAAGGAGACTAAATGTCTCCTTATGTAGTTGTTCTACTTCGGTCCTTTCTGGTCCTATTTTGCTAGTCTCTTTTGATTTTCTATCGACTATGTTTTAGTGTGTGTGTTTTATTTTTAGAGGGTCTATTGGTGTTTTGTTGTGTCATGTTTGGTGTTACCTACTTTGGGAGTAACTAGTGTATATGTTGAATCAATTGAAAATCTATCTTCTTTGAGATTGTAAAGGTTTTTGGGTCCCTTCAAAACTTGCTTTTACCATCAATCAAAATAGTCAATGATATATTAGGTTTTAGCACTACCTTGCTTGTCTAGATCTTTGTGTCACTCAATCTATTTCCTCTTTCAATCCTTTATCTTCCTTCTATAGATATTTCCATTACATATTTGAGAGATGTGTTTTCATTGATGTTAACATGTTTCTTCATGTTTGTCAATTCTTAATGAGTTGAGAGAGAAGAAGGGATCAATATAGCTATTAAATTGAAGATTAGATGGTGTAAAATTATACGATGCTTGAGGGATGTTTTTAGTTGAATTGTGTCAATTTACACAGGTTAGCATGATGATTTGAGATGGCTATGGTTGATTTATTGGAGACTGGTATTTTGAGTGTTCAAGAAAATATATCTTTCAATTTTTGGATCTATGTGGATTAGTTATGCAAAAACATTAGTTGCTAACTAGGTGGTATGTTTGGACATGCATTTGTATCCTTGACTCAAGGGGATCATGGTTTGGTTTCTTACAAGGTAATTTTCTTTAATGACAAAGATTATTGTCTGGTGTTCCTAATAAGTTTAATGCAAAGTTCTTGATTAATTCAATGACAAATTTAATTAGGTTGTTGTGATATTGTGCAATACTTCTTCACGATGTTCCTAAACTATGTTGTATTTGTGTTGTTGGATCATATTCATTGGTGTGATTGGAATGGATTACTTTTCTCGTGGCATATTGGTGTTTCTTATTGTTATTAGATGACCTTCTATTGTAATGTGTCGCGAACTTTCAGGAGTTATGGAGTTGGAGTGTGCTTGAGGATGTTCACTAATATCATTAATGTGTCTTAGCTAACATGGTATCGATCAAGTGGGGTTTTGTGCTATATTTGGTTAAATATTTGTAGTTGATGTGTTTGGTCAACCTTGTAGAAATAACGTTGATGCATTTTATCAATATTAGGATGTAGAATCCATTTGTAATGGATGAATATGTGTATGAGATATAAGTGAAGACATATGAGTAGAATATTCAAATAAGACAAAGATATAATGTTTTAGGTACTTCATTGGAATTGTATTGGCATACCAAAGATGTTATCAATTATTTCATGATTTATGGATTGTTGTCCGTATAGGATCGTTGCCATCATTTGTATTTGAGTAGTCAGCTCTAGGTAGTGTGCATTCCCCTTTGTAATACTCCTAACATAGTACACCATATTGTGGGTTTGATCCCCACTGTGGGTTTTCTACATAAAAAATATGTGTTATGTGTTCATATATTTTGTGGATGAGTGTTTTCATGTTTTACATTCAGATCTAGAGTTCATAAGTTTGTTTAAAGTTTTGATTTAAGGATACAACTTAATCACCACATCCCTCGCCCTACTAGTCTTTATGTTGTGTATGATGCCTTGATTCCAACATATACATCACCACTACATTGAGTTTTAATTTTTATTTTATATGCAATCTCAACACCATTTACGAATTGGCTTTTTGAAATTTTAACCACTTTTCATTCATTTTATTGCTTAACCCTAATCCATATGTAAATATTAAGTGTACATCATGATAAGAAACCATTAAATAGTAATATAATATAATGTATATACACTCATAGGTTGAACACCTATTTTGGTAAACACCCCTTGAAATCCATGCATGACCTTTTAACTCCTAGTCAACGCCCAACCCAAAACCTCACTAATGATAGATCATACATAAGGAATACACAAAATATGAAGTATGCAACACCCAACCCTTAAAAGTAGGCATGTGATTTTCTATACATATTTTTGCGTGAATATGGGGGGCAGAGAGGGGAGAAGTAATTTAATGTTCCAAAAATATAGTTGACAGTAGTTTCCTTCTAAGGTGCAATAATGTCCATTGTGTGGAATGGTGACTACCAAAAGGCAAGCCATTGTGCAATAGTATTCCTAGTGGATGACAATCCTTTGCATATATGCTAGTATCTCCTTTTGCATAACTATGCCATCTACAAAGTTCCAAGTAAAACCTAAAAGAATTTCCTTCGAGGAAATGTGAATTTGGTGGTTGCTTCTAAGATACCTTAGTAAAATCATGGAGTTGAGTCAACAACTTAGTACTTATGCCACTTAGGTGATTTCTAGGTGCATGAGAAAAATGGTATCATGTACAAGGCCGAAGGTTCTAAAATATCTTTAATGGTGGATATGTAAGTTTGGTGTGCTCATGGTAACCCTACATGTTTGTGTCTCTATGGTCCATATGTACTTTCTCTTGTACCTCTTGTATTTTGTTCCTCTTGTAATTTGAAGGCTTCTTGAGATTGTTTATTATTTTTAAACTTCATTATCTTTATTCCATTATATAAGAACATTAGGGCCATTTGAAAACTCTCACTATTACAATCGGAAAAAATCTCTAATATCAAGATATATTTATTATTGAACCCTAATTACAAGAATTTGTGAAAGTTTATTTTTATTTTCTATATTCATTATTTCAAAATATTTGAAACTTTAAATCTTAAATTAATATATAAAATGATATAACTAGAGTAATCATCCAATCTTATCTTACTGATCCAGTCACACTAATTTATTTTTATTTTTCGATAATTTGTGATTTTCCACCAAATGAAGATCAAATGCTATTTTTCTGAATCTGTTTTTATTTTGCACAATCCAAAAGTTGCACTCATTTTGTCCAAAGCCTAGTCCATCTAGAATGAACATTTGCAAAAATATTAATATTATTATAATTTTCTAATAATTTAGTGGATATTGAGTGCAATCCTAATAGCATGAAGGGTCTAGTGGGGCAATTAAAAGAAGGGGAGTTGGCCAAAGTGAAAGATAGCCTACTGTAAACACAAGTGAGGGTTGTTAATGGTGGCATAATCTAAAGAGAAGGTAGAGGGGGTCTAAAAGAAAGAGGAATCTGATTGATGCAATGAGCTTCAACTTGTTTAATAAAAAAGATTACCAGATACATTGCTCAATAGACTCATTGTTTTGTAATAGAGACTAGCTTAGCATATTCAAGATGGTCTATGTCATATGAAATTAAATTTTCAAACATTCAAGATCATAATGGATGAAGGAAAAAGGTGTTTAGTTTTATAACTATTTTGCAATGCTCATACTAGATGTCATACTTTTATATTTTTGTAAGCTTGCAAAATGTGACTAAGCCAACCCTTAGGATTTGTTACCTCTTGCATCAATTTTTTAGTTATTTGAAAATGCTCCCAATTTAGGAAACATTTAACACCAAATTTTATTTCGATGTGAGGAAAAATTAAGATAAGTTGGTGAGTTGAGTTATCATATTTAATGTGATTCAAATTTGAGTAAATTCCTACAAATGTAAGTTGTTATTTTTTCTCCTCATAAGAATTCAGCACAATTACAATTTATTCTAACATTCTCTTTTTTAATTTGCACTACTAATTATTCTAATATCAAATGAAGAAAATATAAAACATAAAAATTATTAGAAAGATTCATTTCTTATTTAAATGATCAAAAGTGATGATGAATTAAAATTAGATTAATTAATGATAAATAAATTAAATTGGCCTCATCATATAGAAGTCTTAGATACATCCAAAGACTTCATAAACTTATCATGGAAAACTGCTTTATTAGAAAAAAGGAAAAAAAAGCTAAAATTAAAAAGAAAAGAAAAAGAAGCTGTTAAAATCTAAGCAATTCTCCTCTTCCGAAGCCGGAGCAATTACAACTTGCTCCAAGAAAGTGGGAGCTGCTCCCATTTTCCTTCCTTCGGCGATCATGACAAATGTAAAGAAAAAGAAAAATAAGCAAAAATGAATTGATATGGTCAGAGATCAGCAAAGAGATTGTAAGTTTTTGAGTCGAGGACAATGAATCGAAGTGCTGCCACTGCAGCTGCTACCGACAGCACAGAGAATATGCACACGTTAGCCCAATACCATGATTTTTGCAATGTATTGAGCTTCTTGCCCTTCACTTTGATGTACATGTGATTTGCTAACACAAATGTTAAGGGAAAGGTACTGATTGCACCTGTTAGATTCATAAAATCCCCTAAAAATGGAAGCATTGCTGCAACGAGTGTGTTGATTGTCAGGTATGTCCCTCTTCCCCCCAACCTTACACACCAATTGTATACAGAGTATATGCTTTCGTTGCTTCTTCCCAACCTTGTGTCCAAATATTCATACATTGGGCTTGCAAATATCTGCAACCACCATTGCCATGAAAAAAAATGTTAATATGGTTAACCAGTTTAATCAAAACCTAAAACACAAAGCTTGGAAATTTTATTGGAAACAACTATCTCAAGTATTAAAAATATCCATTAATTTGGCCCATAAAAGTTGATAAGTGAATGCTATTGCTCTTGAAAAATTGTTTTCTTATTCTTTGGACACTTCGCAGCTTTATCAATCACTATTTGGACGCTTCATAACACGCAATCTGATATAATATGTTTTCATTCATTTTGGTCATGGATTGATTCTAAACAGTAAAGCAAACTGTTCGCATTGTTTTTGGAGAAATGTAACCCGATGAAACTATTTTTTAATAAAAACAAGGACACCAGTAAAAATGACTTGAACAAAATCAGAATTGAATTCAGTTAGAACTGGTTGTCATCATTTAAGCTGGCGAGTCTGCATTTAAGCCACACGTGTTTAGCACAGCACATCAGTAAAATGGAGAAAACGTTGAGTTTACATTTAAATTCAAATAAATCTCATATGCATGTGAAATTAAATCTTTCCAGATGTTTTGAGGCTAAATGGTTAAAAAAACAGCAGAAAATAACCATTAAAAGATATCCTGGTGGATGCCTGGATTCTGAAAACATTTGCCAACATGTAAACTAAAAGGTTTAGTTGATTACATGCAGGGCTATCACAGTCTGGAGAAAAGCTGCGGCATTCGCTAGAGTCTTAACCCACTTGGGCCCTTCCACACTATTAAGTAGATATGATGAAGTTGATGAACCATAGGCCCAGTAGCCTGCAAAGGTAACTGCATATAACAAGAGACTTCCTCCAGTAAATTGGAACACTAGGCCTTTCTGCATGTTCTTTACATAGGGACGTTTTACTGTAGCCTGCCAGAAAACAATTAGAACAAAAAAGTTATTTAGGTTGTATATTGTATTAGTATATGCACACGTCTAAATTTTCTGAGAATTTTCTATATTATGGAAATCAAATATACTTGCACTGATATTTGCCATTTGAAGTCATTATAAATAATCAAACAAAAATATTGTAAAGCAGGAGAATCTAAGTTAGAATCAGGGAAAAAAAAAGGTATTTGACTTTGCAATTTACAAAATTGAACTCCAACATCTGAGTCCTTGGTAAACCCTCAATTGATCTCTCCCTAATTACTCACTCTCCATGCAAACAAATGCCAAGTTTCCATTTTGATGGACTAAGAAGGCCCAGTACAAGCAATCTGGGACCAAAATCACCATTCAAAGTTTCAAACCAATGCTCTCATTTTTAGGATTATAAGATAGGACTCGCTAATATAAATCAGGCAATCTGGTAAGCATGTTTGTGCATTCCCACTTGATTAGCAAATGAGTCGTGGTTAACATGCATTGGTAAAATGCAAACATTTCATTTTAACAAAGACATGGATGCCATAAACCATGCATATGCAGATCAAAGCCCTTCTTCAATTTGTTTGCTCCCACTTCCATTGCCATGCATTTCAGTTTGAATTGGATACAAATGGATCTCAATAAGCTTAAGTCAGTTTCAAAAAATGCCACTTAATATTCACCAAAAGTCATATATACATTCAGAAAACAATGGAATTCATGACAAGGTATTTCAGTAAAGAGAAGCATCTAAAGCTTATTTGAAGTTGATGGACCTTTTCTCTTGGTAGAAGGTACATGGTCGAAAAAGTAAGAATTATAGCACACTGCATTTTATGGAATAAACTGTATGTTCCTGAGATACAATCTTGAGAGGACTTGGATAGGCAGCGACTCTTTCTATTGGATTTCTAAGATTCTACAGTTGTCAATTACGCCCGTGCCAAGGGGTCATTAAACAACAATTCTATTGGTCAAGATTTTGTGTTTGGTTAATGTTCTCTTCTGATTGAAGCCTGACTATGAAGATGAACCCAAGTTTTGAAACTTTTATATTGCTGTAGACCAAGGTACGAGTGAAATTATATGTGGTCAAAGCATACCAGACATTTGCACCTGTGGAAGTTATACCCTAATCTAGAGTGACATGATTCTGCATGGAAATGATAATGCAAGGCAAATTTCTGGACCAGGCCTACTTTATAATGAGGTCATTAGGTAGTGTACCATAATGTACAACCAATAAACTAAGCACTGGTTTCGTAAGATAAGGAATCTAATCTTTCATATTGTTTGAACTTAAGATTACCAGCAACATGAACTTATCAAAAGTTAATTTCCTCTTTGCTTTATTTCTAACAGAGATGAAGACAATGAGCATGAGTGTAAACGGCGGTTCCCTGAACTAGGTTTAGTCATAGTAGCCTTCATTTATGGTTTATAGTTGAGAGATTCTTTGAAGCCCAGTTTGAAGTCTTGCTGGTTACTTGGCAAAACTTGCCAAACTTGCAAGTCTCTGAGCTGGCCAAGCCTAGTCAACCATACTCTTGAGCCAAGTCTCGACAAATCTTGGAGAGTACCCAGTTAAGTCCTGCTCCAAAACTTTTGAGTCTTAGGCTTGTCCTGAGCCTTGAGATTGGACAATTCCGATACCTGAACATAACAGCCCTAGTGATTGAAATTTCAAATCTTGAGAGTTAAGGGTCATATGATATGAGTAAGATTTGAATTATATGACAAATTGATAGTCAAATTGGATTTTTATGTTCTCTAAATGCTTTGATTTCATTTTTGTGCTTAATTATAGGATTTTTGTTTTGTTGATTCAGTGCTGAGTTTTTATATCAATTCTATGCTGTATCCTAAGTTTGAGTCAAAAATTTGGAATGCCAATTAAGTCTGAGTCCACATCTTCGAACTATGCCTTCTTGTGTATTTCAGATACCGAGATAAATTACATATTTGATATTGAACAAAGATCTGCTGATTTTTACCTCAAAATCTGTGGTTCAATCATGACTATGTCATGAGACAGTTTTACATATAGGTTCCAGTAAAAATGGTTAAGACAAATTTCTTCATGCATTGACAATAACGTGACTTAATGAAGAGAAGATGAATATTATCGTTATGTTTCATAAAAAGACAACTAGTCAACAAACTTCCAATTGTTTTCAAGACAAGAATTATAAGAAATAGAAGTTCTAAATAATGCATTTTGCTTTAACTCACAAGCTATGAAAGTCACATTTCTTTGAAATGAAGACAAAAACAGAGGAATGAATTTGCACAAAGCAGATATGGGAATCATATTTAAATTGGAAATAAAACACATTTCAGGCTTATGAATAAGGGATCGCCTTAAGCATTGTTATCATTTTTGCTAATATCCTGACTCTCTGCTATTGAAACTGATGAGGGAGTTTTAACATTTACATCGTTTTGATCCAACTATGACTTTGATAACAACATCTTGTTTTTAGCCCAGAAATGTAGTATGCATCGCAACAGCTCTTGCTGTTACAGAACACTGGGTTATTGCTTCCTGATGTATACTGCCCTGCCAGGAACATAACTGGTTTTACCAAACACTTGATCAAGTCTGTTTATTTATTATATTTATTTTTAATTTATACATTTGAAAAATGGCTAAGAGATTCCTTCCTAAAATCTCAGAAGAATACCATATTGCTCATTGATGAGGGTAGAATTAAACTGAAATATTTAATAAGCCGCCCATTAATTCTGAATACTATGGGGAAGTTCAATGAATTGAGAGCAATGAGAAAAACATCCTGATTGTTTGCAAACTTTATCAATTCAAGAAGGAAGTAAATGCTGATTTTTTAAAATAAGAAACATAAAAAGAAGTGTATTCTTATAATACCTGTATTTCTGGAAGCATCCCTGTATTATATGCAAAAACAAGATTCGCTGCAGCACCAATTGAGCTAAAAATTTTGGTTGCCTTTGTGCCATGAATCCCATAATCCCTTGCCGGGCTATTGATACCTAAATATCAAGAGTAACAGAATATCAACATGAAGTGAAAAGCTCTTTGGTAAAGATATGGCTAGCTAGTAATTTAAACCATTAATTTTCATCATTGAATGATTAGGAATGTTGAAAAAAATGAGAGGAACTTAATCATGTGACCATGCATAAACGAAACTCAATTTATAAGTCAGTGAAGGTACCATTTTTTATGGATAGCCCAAGCGCAATAACAATATAGATGAGGCTGAGGAAAGTTGAAACACCTAGCCAGAGTCTTAAAGCTGATAGGTATGGAATGCCAAAAGCAAACATACCACAAGCAATCCCTGCAATTGTGATGGTGTATGGTAGTTTCAACATCCCTTCACTACTGTATGAAGTATATATTGCCTGCATAGAATCAATTTAAGAATACATACTTGCGATTTAATAATTGCTCTATCGCATTGTAATAAATGCATCAAATTCAATCTTATAATCACCAGCATATATGTTGATGACCGTTTCTCACAGTTTTCCTATATTGAATATTCACATGTGATTCTTTGCAATAAATACTGTAGTTCTTTGCTATACACTACGTGGGATGTTCAGTTTGATCCATTTGGTGTGTGTGTGTGTGTGTGTCTCAAATATGTTTCCAATGTGTGATCCATACATCTTTTATCCCTTTAAATTTGTGAACTGGGGATACAAATGACCTTTCTTTATAGGGCAATGCTTGACAGAACAAATGACTATCAAAACAAAATCAACAACTAGAAATTAGAGATTGATGATCAGACACCATGCCAAGGATTCATATTCGTAAAATACAGCAGAGATGACTTAACTTTTCAAGTTTTGGGAGTAGCCGCTATAAAAAATTGGAGGCCCCAGAATTTGGGGTGTCAGGGACATTGGAAACCTACCTTCAGAGCTTGCCCTGCCAAAATAATATACCCTGTGTTGATCATAAAAAGATTGATATATTGTAGAGCCCATGTAAGATAATACATTCTTCTACCTGTCAACATGAGAGTAGAAACAATCCATTAGCAGTACGCTAGAACCACAACGAAAGTGCAACATGACATTCTGTAAGTACTTCTATGTCAATGAAAATAATGGATACATTTAACACACATTGGGATGACCAATACTAAGCAATCAAATCAACTGGAATATGATGCTAAGTGTGGTATTCCTAAGTGACTAGTTTGAGTTTGGGTTCAAGTTCAGGTTCGAAGAACTGGTTCGCTGGTACGACAAAATTTTGAAATGCAGGTTGGGTTCGTTTGGGTTCTTTAGTACAAAAACATGTAAAAATTATACATAGATACATACATATACATATGTATGCAGCCAAATAGAATGGATTAAGAGTAGAATGCCACGTAGTATCATTAGAACAACAAAAAAACTATAAACTTCTAATCATAACATCATTTCTATCATCAACACCAAAATATTAAATAATATCAAGTCCAAGTATCATTTTTTTGACTTTCAAGAATTAGAACTTTATACTATGTTTTAATCATCTAATGGATTATCTAAATCTTCATCTTCTTCTTCTCATCATCAAAGGTATTAGAGTTGATTCACAAATAATGCCAATATCAATGGGACCAGCTGCACTAATGACATTCTGCTTTCTAAGTTGTCAAATCCTTGTTACTTTTTCATTGTACAGAGAGCTTGTTAGTTTCTAATTAACATCCTACTTAAAAAATGTTATATCAGTAGCTTGCAACTCTCTTCACCTATTGAAGATGTTGTTTAATGTTTAGAATGTCATTTATCACGATAGAAAGCTTCCAATTAGTCGGATAGGGGTCATTATCAGCAATTGGATATAACAATTTCACTGGAAGATATTATTGAGTGCTAGTTTAATTTGATGAATAAATATCTGAACTGAAGCAAATTTTGTTTTGTAATGTTAAAGATCTTTATTCAAATTCTGTAATAATTATTTTCTGCACTAAATTATAGAATGTATCTCAATGGATCTGGACCTGGTTCGCACTCAGTCTACCTGTGTCTGCCCTGGTTTGACAATGATTCTACCTAGGTTCAGCCTGGAGGAAAGCCTGGGTTCGAACCCAAGTGGAACCCAAAAGGGAACTGGGACCAGAACCATGGACCAGTTCAAAATTCGCCCGGTTCGAAGGGCTGGGGGGAGAACTGGGTAACTAAGTGGTATTCTATTCAATATCTTGTAGTAAGAAGCCTCTTGTCTAAACAGTCAAAAATTTGCTATGATATTGTATTTTATATCTCGTAGGAAGAAGCCTCTTCTTTATGGTTTTGACCATAACTGTTGTTTTTACTTTAAGGACAACTGAAGGGTTAGTATGGTGAGCAGCTATTAAAATTATTTATCAAAAAATTATTGAATTTTTAATATATAAAAATATGTTGAAAAATATAAATTAACAATATAATAGTTTAATAACTGCACATAGCTTAGGTCAGGGTCTTACAAATGGGGGCCACTTCAAAACTTTAAGAGGGTGCTGTTGAAATTTAGAATATTTTAAGGTGGTTCAGTTCCATGAACTTAAAAGTATCATTCAGCTTAAGATTTTAAGTTCCAAAATTTAGGGAAGTTTGTGAAATAAATTGCACTTACAGAGATAAAAATAAATAAATAAAGATTATTTTTTTCATTGTTTTTCTTCTAGTGAGAATTATCAGCCCTAAGATAAAAATAAATAAATAAAGATTATTTTCTCCTTATTTTTCTTCGAGTGGGAATCATTAGCCCCACCTAAAATGTAGAAGCTGCTATTATTAAATTAAAAAGTCTAATTAATCCTGTAACTTTTTTTCCTTTATGATTTCTTTGCTTCTTGAAAATAGATCTTGAAGCCCCCCTATGAGACCCAGCCTTAGACTTTACAAAACTTTGCATGTAATGTTCCATAATTACAACACTAATAAGATATTAACAAATAGCACATAATAACCACTATCACGACTGTTCTAGAACTCTCTCAAATGATAAGGAGGAAACTCCTTCACTTGGTTTTCTAAATCAGGTTGGGTAGTAAGATGAAGATGACTGATTATCTTTTGCTAGAGGTTGCTTCCTGACACACTGCAAGCGAATTTTCTATAAATCAAAAGAATCTGGTTTGACTGT
Organism: Cupressus sempervirens; assembly: GCA_028749045.1. Lineage (NCBI taxonomy): Eukaryota > Viridiplantae > Streptophyta > Pinopsida > Cupressales > Cupressaceae > Cupressus > Cupressus sempervirens. The sequence goes on from CM053790.1 coordinate 451,420,532, forward strand.
TGAGGTGGTGAAGGGTATGAGTTAGCAGCCTAGAGCTAGGGGAGGTGGTTGGCTTTCCAATGGTTTTTTCCTTTGGTATCTCTGGGAGTGTTTTGACATGGAAGAAACATTGGATGTTGACCCCCTGAACACTGCTAGGCTTTTCCTGGTTTTTCTGTGACGTGGTGGATTAAAGAAGTTAGCTAAGCACCAGAAAAAAGAGGAATTGAGATGTTTAGAGGGCGTTTAATAATTCTTCCTTATTAAAGTTTATTCTTGTCTCGAAAGGTTAGAGTTTGCTATGGAGGAGTTGAAAAAAGAAATAGCTTTACTCTTAGTTTTTAGACTAATAAAATTAGTTAAGTTCCCAATTTTTGTATCCACTTACAGACCTCATTCTAATCTAATTTCTTATATGATTAGAGATCTCAACAACTAGAAGGGGTTTCAGAGCAGAAAATGTAATAATCCTTTAGGATCAAGAAGATTTTTATTATTATTTTGCAATCATATATTATGTGTTTATCATTCAATTGCATGCAACAAACAATGCGGGTGTGAAATGAAATTGAAAATATTTTTGTATTGAAAGCTTGGTAAACTACAGATTAATTTCAGAAAATAAAGAGCAGGGAATTGTTACAAACTTGACCATTAGTGTCACTGATTTTTCTCGAAACTTGCTGTATATCAGACCTTCTGTGCCAGCTGTGATTCCCCATTCATCTGCTGAATCCCTGCTAAAAATAAAATCACTGCCTTCTGGAGCTTTTGGGCAGACTAATCACTGCTGAAATGATCACAGGAAAATCTGTGGATAGGCAGCTCAATAACTGATACCAGATTGCAGAATAAATTGCCTTTCCTGTAAATTGATGAATAGAGAGTTCATGAGAGCCCAGGGTTGCATCCAATCTCTGGATTTTCCAGGGGTTTCGTCCTGAAAGACTCTTGTTTGTTTCTTTCAAAAAAAAGAAAATTAAAAAATTCAATATGCATAATGATCACCTCCAATTCCCATCGGACCTCTTAATAAAAGACTCTCCATCCCAAAAAGCTGCAAACTCCTCAATAAATCCTTGATTTTAGGCTATATGGCTTAGGCATTAAATATATGCATAATTATTAGGCATCCCACCATGAAGTTGTCGCCCAGTAAAATCATTTGCAACTTCAAATGGCTCCCACTTTAGTCCATAATGAATAATTCAATAAACTGTTGATCAGCTTTAGCTTTTGGGCTATTATTTAACTATTCATTCATGCCCTTATTATTTAATTGAATTCCTAGCCTTAGAAAGTGAAAGAGACTAGATAGTTCCTCTTTGCTAACCATCGCTCTAAAGGGGACATTAAAGTCCTCCCTTCCCTGGATTGCTAGTTCTCTAGCAATCACAAATTGTGATGTTGTAGGATCTCCTCTCCTTCCTATGAGACATCCTCAATCGGAAAACCATTCCATTTTATCAAATCTTCTTAGACCATCTTGTCTCTCAACTTCCTCTCTCTCTAATCAGCCGTACCTTCAGGAACTAATACTAAATACCCTTCATGAGGGATGAAATATGAAAAATATTATGTATTTTGCTGGCCTTTGGCAACTCTAGCTCGTATGCAACCTCTCCAACTTTACTCAATATCTGGTAAGGCCCACAAAAACATGATTTTAATTTTTCTGCACCTCTCTTCTTCAATATCAATTGTCGGTATGACTATACTTGCAAGAAAACCAAGTTCCCAACCTTAAATGATCTCTCGATTCTATGCTTGTCGACATACATTTTGTGTTGATCCCGAGCATGTTGAATGTCATCTTTTAGTTTTCTGAGACTATCTTGAACACTCTAAATTGACTTCTTTGCATGAGGGACCTTACTAATCTACAAGTGATCAAGGCTTTGAATGGAGACATGCCAAATTATTGGCATAATTACATTGTTTAGTCTTACAGTTGTCTAAGATTCATGCCAATATGTCCTCAAATCATGTAATCAGCATTTTGCGTGATTACATTCTCTACCATGTAATACATTGTTCTTAAGGCCCTTCGAAGAGAACCTTTCAAGCACTTGATGATATGTTTTGAAGAAACCTAGGTGACCTGTTAGAGGGGTATCATGCAATGCCTTCATAACCTTTTCCTTCAATTTAGATTCTCATACAAGATAGAATCTATTTTTATAATAAATCACATCATTTACCAATATATACTTATCATTTTGCACCCATCATAGAAGAAAACATATTCTTAGAATACTTTACATTCTCTAACATGTAATACATTGTTCTTAAGGCCCTTCCAAGAGAACCTCTCAAGCACCTATGATATGTTTTGAAGAAACCTAGGTGACCTGCTAGAGAGGTATCATGCAACACCCTCATAACCTATTCCTTAAATTTAGATTCTGGTACAAATAGATTTTGTTTTTATAATAATTCACATCATTTACCACAACATACCTATCATTTTGCAACCATCATGTGAGCAAAGATATTCTTAGAATACTCAGCCAGCAATCAAGATTTCCAATCAGCTAAAAGCTTAGTGAGAGAGAAGATGATGGGTTTCTTGGAAAGAGCATCAATAACAACACCATTTTCCCCTTGACACATTCCACATCAAAATTCATACGCCTATATCTTACTTACCCATTTTTGTTGTCGCTCATTGAGATCAAGTTGGTCTAGGAAATACTTAAGACTATTTTTAACAGCCCTAACAATAAATTTCGCATTCATTAAATATTGTTTGACCTTAGCTAGTGTGTTATTGAGGTAACATCTCTTTGTCATGAGTAGAATACAACCTCTCTGGTTTTCTAAGTTTCCAACTCTTGAATGCAATTAGATGCCTGTTTGCATCAGAGTTGCACCAAGCCCTAGACCTAATGCATCGCACTTAATAAGGAATGGTTGTATGAAGTTTGGTAGTGCCAATATTGGGCATGTGCTCATGACTTCCTTGAGTTTGTTAAACGTAACTTGCACCTCGCTAGACCAATGAAACAAATCCTTCTTAGTAAAATATGCCAAGGATAATGCCAACTGTGAAAACTCTCACAAAATCCTCTTGTGATAACAACACAAACCCAAGAATCCTCTCAATTTAGAAATGTCCTTTGAAGGTGGCTGTTCTAAAATCACAAATCTCAATCATTTTGTACTCTCATTTGGAAACCTTTGCAAATAGAAATTGTCCTCCATAACACTCAAAACCACACCTAAATGTTGCAAATGATCACTCTGAGTCTTGTTGTATATCAAAATGCCCTCAAAGAAGACCAAAACATATTTCCACAATTGCTCACAGGACGTGTCGTTCATGCTAGATTGAAATATTGTTTGGTGCGCTTGTGAATCCAAATGGCATGACAAGGAACTTGAAGTGCCCATAGTGACAATGAATTCATCTTATGTGTACCTTCGTAGACACTGATACGATGATAACTAAAATGAAGATAAATTTTAGAGAAGTAAATGTCCATCTATCGATCATCCAAAATCTCATCGATCCTTGGAATGGGGTACTTGTTCTTTATGGCCTTCTTGTTCATGGCTATTTAGTCTACGCACATGCGCAATGTTCTATCCTTCTTGACCAAAACAAACTAAAGAAGAAAAAGGGTTGGAACTTGGACATATGTGACCCATTTAAATAGATGCTTGATTTTTTTCAATCTCCTTATGAAGTTGGGTGCTAGTACGATGCAGTGATAGCTAGCTTGGCGCCCTCCTCTAGCTTAATGACATGCTCAAATCCACGATCAAGTGGATGACCAGGTGAAATATCTCAAACACTACACTATACTAATTTAGTACAAGCTAGATATCAATATGATATTGTGGTCCACTGCTAGGGGGAATTTCGCTAGATAAAACAGACTAGACTGCCCACTCCACATCATCATGCCTGAGTGGAGCTTCCATCTGCACTAAAATCACTCATTGATTGCCACTTTCCATAGCCTTGAGCACAATTTTCTTACCATCAACCATAAATTCCAATTGCATACAATATAAGTCTTGAACATATTGCTCGAGTGACTCTAATCAATGAAGATCTAAAATGGCATCTATATTACTAAGCTCAAGTATATAAAAATCACCTGTTGAAGTGTAGTCTCCACTTTGAATGCTCAATTGAGGAATCCCTTCTTTGTAACTCAAAGGAAACCGATCAACAACTATGACACTAAATCCAAGAAACCTCTCAGTTTGAAGCCCACACTTGATTATCAATCCCTGATTAATGAAATTATGAGTGGCTCCACTGTTTTAAGAAAATCATTCGTTGTCCCTTTACAACATCTTTCAATCAAAAGGACAATTGTGAGGTATTCGAAATAAAGTGATAATGCATATAGTTTCTTTGACTATAGTATCCTCCACTTCTATCTATTCAGGTTGAATCTCCTATGCAACATCTTCATCAGTGTTGTCTTCTTGCTGATATTGATCCTCATCATCAAAATGGAACTCGATCAAGCATACCTTGCCTTTTCCAAGGTAGAAATGACATAATTCACATAACTCCTTGCAAAAAGCATAATTTTCTTCTTCTTTATTCAATTCTAGATTCTTGTTCAGTATTGGAAGGCATGCCCTTCTGCTGATTGAAATTCATGTTCTTTTGATAATTAATTTTTCTTATCAGATTTCCATGAACTGAAATCATTCTTCAGAGGTGAGAATGAGGGTTTGACTTCCAAGTCAAGGGCTAATACAATAGCATCATTTAGTAACCTAGGCCTATGAGCTTTAACCAAACCATTGAACTTGTCGCTTAAGACTTATATAAAAAGTATCCTAACTCTTTTTTGTGGCACATCAGGAACCACTACAAAAAAAAATTGAAACTCAATTATGCAAGTCTCAACATGTCCTACCTACTTAAGTTGGGTCAATTCCCTGTAATAGACTTCTATGTCTTTTCAATCAAATTGAATAACCAACTTTTTAATAAACCCTTTGTAAGAATGTAGTATGGCATGGTCTAGAAAGATAAATCAATGATGCCACCAATCATATGCTACCTCCCTAGGTGCATGATAGCAAACTGTATATCCTTTTAGTCTTCGATGAGTTTAAGTGCCAATGATGTGTCCAACTTTAAGACCCATGACCTTGTTGATATACCATCGGTTCCATTCTAAGTTGCTGATTCAGATGCAGATGCAAAAACAGGTGTGCAGATTATTTTTTTAAGTTTTGGATGCATATATATATGCAAAAAATATACAAATTTAAATCATTTGATAGTATAATACTTCGCCATTGATCAAGATATCTCATAGTTAACAAATATTCAAATTGAAATAACTAATAAGCCATATCATATGCATCTAAGTTCAAAATTCCAATGCAAATCAGAAAATTATTACAATTACAAAATCATTATTTTGTTCATGATTCAAAGTTTATCAATCAAGATTCAAGATTGACTAATCAAATTTAGAATCATAAGGATTCTCAAGATAATTCGCATCCTCATCATCTCCAACTACTACAAATTCAAATTCATTTGAACCCAAAACAGTTCCACTTGTGCTAGATGCACCATGTGTCATGAAGTTATCACCATCATCATCAGCTATGATTGTAGTAATATCCTGAAACATTGCATCCAAGTTGGAACACTCAAGGGCTACATCCCAAAGCTTGGCTGCCCCTTCCTTGTAGTGTTTTTCTGTACATGATAAAAGACACAAGTTGTTATGAATGTAAACCAAGCTCTCGGCTTTTTCTGAACCCAACCAGTTTTACTTTATTGAGTGATTATAGGAGTATGTACTCCAATTTCCTTTAGTGGCGGAAGAACTTGTGACCTAGACAATGTTCACAAAATTTAACATAAAAATGAATAGAAAATTAAAGAGTTGTAGAATGTTAAATAATTTCTTTAGAAAATAATTACCTATGAGAAGGCCTTGATTGCAAGGGGTTGTAGATGCTTAAATAGTTGACCACAGAGGTACCGCCAAGTGACAACGCCCATGTCATTTTGGTCCTTTATTGCAATTGGATCAAGTTACCTCCTGAAGCAAACAAGTCAAAATTTGTCCTTACTTTTTTATGCATATCTTCATCTGGGAAGCCTCTTGCAAAAGCTTTGTAGCACCCAGTAATAACTTCTTAACTACATATGGTGCTACTCTATCTGGCATAGCAAGTCTTTCTTCACTAGAGTACCTCGGAGAAAGGCCTATGCAAGGAGGTGCAATGGAGTGGTCATCTTCCCCCAACGATGATGAATGGTGCTTTCCACCTTATTGCACGATGTTTCACATTCTATGGGGTCATTCTCATGTGTTTGTGTGGAAAGTTCCTTCTCAATCATTTTGTCCATACCATCATACGTATCCCCCAAACAAGGTGGATCTGTATTAGCAAAGCGAAGCATAGTCATAATAGATTCAGTGAAATCTAATACTATGAACTGCCATCCAAGACCAATGCCTTGACCTTTTGTGCCATCTCTGAATTCAAAGCCTTCCATATGTCCCAATAGTCAGAAATAGCCATTTGGCTCAATGCCTGTTGCACCTTGACAAGTCATCTCATAACAATAGTATGAGATGCAAAGTGGGTCTGAGCAACCTACGCTAGTTAATAACTATGTCAATAAATATAAAGCAAAGTTATATACAACTTGATAATTGAACATGACATAAAAATTTATTTACCTTCAACAATTCCAATTTTGGGAATTTGGAGAATGATTTGAATATCGATTGTGACATGTGATGGTTTGTCACAAACATTTGTATCTCCTCCTCTTGGTATATTTGCTTCACCCAATCTATTTGAGTGTCAATTTGTTGCATGACCAAGTTGAGGGAGTGTACGGTGCATGGTGTCCAAAAAATATGGTCATAGTAGCCCTCAACCAAAGCACCTGTACTACTACAATTTTTAGCTTTGTCTATAGTCACCTAAGCCACATTGTCACTACCCACCATCTTTATAGCTTGAATGAGAGGAAACTACAATGACATTAATCATTGGCCGGTTTTTTATATCCTTCCCTACATCAGAAAGAATAGAAACACCCAAAGCTAACCAAGAATTTTTAATTGGTTGAATAGCTCTCTCTAAACAAGTCTTCTCTTTATGCAATAGAGTGGTATGCACCTTTTCATAACTTGGACTTGTGTAATCAGCTAGTGCTTTATTGATGGTTGTCATCATTTCCTTCCAATATGGTGATCTCACCAAGTTGAAAGGAAGACCATTGACATAAAGGTAACATGAAATGGCTTGATCAATAAGCTCTCTTGCCTCCATTTTAAATATGGTGTCCAAGGGACCACTTTTGTAAGTGGTAATTTCTACTTATTTCTCTTCCTCTCTTAGTATAGGTACTTTAAATAATGGATCTTTGGAGGATACAATTGGTTCAATGGGCAATTGCATTGTTTTCTTTCTGGATAGAGGTTGATAAAAAAATTGTTTGATCTTTTAACCAATTCATCTACAACTTCTTGTTCTTTTACAATTCCATGGCCAAAAGGGCCCATAAAATGAAGTTTGTCCTAGGAATATCAGTTAATTAATGGTTTTTCTTTGTTACTCTGACAATAATTACACTTTCAGAGATATGAGCCACCTACTGAAACCTGCAACATTCTTGTAGTATGTCTTCATAAAGAAGATCCTACATCAATTTTAAAACTATCAGCTCATTGCCTCCCATTGAATTTTGACTACCAGTGGAGACCATTCTTGCACAATACAATCTAATTTCTTGCTATTATAAGAAATTAAATGAATTTAAATTAGACAAAAACTATAAACATCATATTAGAATATTATAATGTTTCTTTAATGGTCATCTTAGTTAGTCTTTAGCTTATTAAGTAGTTTCTATTTCCGTCTTTAGTTCACAATTGTTTCTTTTAGAAACATGGTCTTTGTAAATCTATATAAGGAGCTTTCATCTCTTTTGTTTAATATGTTTAATACAACAACTACAACAACATCGATTTACCATAACATGGTATCAGAGCATGTCAATAAGATTTCATAAAATTTGACAAATTTTTTTTAAAAAAATGGAGCCTCTTTTGATCTGAAATTTTTTCCAGAAATTTGCTTTTCGATTTTTAGAAATACGAATTGCTAGAGGTATTTTATGAAACTTTTGTGGTTCGTCTTCAAAGTTTTTGCTGGAAATTGCAAGCCTAGTTAAGGGTTTTCATTATGTGATTTATTGGTTTGGGCAAAAGTCTTTGATTTTCGAAGCTTGTATGTTTATTGCATGTTGCTTGCATGTGTTGGTTTAACATGCAAAGTCTCATGTTTTGCTGCCCTTAAAAATTCTGGTAGGTTTTCATGATTTTTTTTCCTTTAAAAAATTTCTAATGGGTTTTCGTAATTTTTTCCCTCAAAAAAATTTATGATTATGTAATTCACAAAGCTGTGTGGCATTCCTTGGTGGATTATAAAAAATTTTCTTCAAAAATTATCTAGTGGGTTTTACCGTTTTTCCTATTAAAAACAAAGCTTTGTACTGTTAGGTTTTGATTAAATTTTCACCTCAAAAATTATGTTGGGTTTTGATCAAATTTTTCCCTAAGAAATTGTGTTGAGTTTAAAGGGTTTGTCAATTTGTCCTCAAAATCGTGGCAGTTGTTCTCAGTGTTTGTCTCTGTGTCCAGGGAAGAGCAACTCTTATTATCCAACATCAAGGATAGATATTTTGTGATGATTTCTAATCAGATGTTTTGCTGATTCTGAGAAAGTTTGTGGCAGACTAATCTGAGTGCCAGACTCAGTGGTAGGCTCTTGTCTCGTTTTGCATAGCATTCTGAAAGGAGGAGGCGGCCTTCTCTATTCTTTTTTCGACAGATTTTGGCTTTTTGGTTATTAACATTTTGTAGATCTAGGGAGGGTCTCAGCAGCAATGGAATGTTTTCAAAAATGTTTTCTTTAATGGTCATATTAGTTAGTCTTTAGTATATTAGGTAGTTTCTATTTTTGTCTTTAGTTTACGATTGTTTCTTTTAAAATCATCATCTTTGTAAATCTATATAAGAAGCTTTCATCTCCTTTGTTGATACAACTACAATATAATCGATTTACCATAACACATCAAGCATACAAGTGCAAAAAAGCAAAAGATACAAAACTACTAAAATAGATGGCTAAACTTGTTTATTTATTTATTTTTAAAAATAATTCCCAAACTTGAAAAAATTCATTAAAAACTTAAAACTATTCATTAAAGGACTCAAAAATGGGATCAAAAGCTTACCTTAGATGCTTAAAACACCTTTGTGGAAGTTATTTCTTGCCCCACGAACAATCATCTTCAAAAATAATCCCCTTGCCTTCAAAATGACAAAATGGAGACCAAATGAGAAGAGAGGCTAGTTGCAAACAAAATGAGATGAAAAATGGCTGAATGGCCTCTTTTAGTGCTATTAAAGGGTTTAGCATTGAACAAAAGGAATAAAATATGTTTATTAGCACATGTTTATATGTGCTTTAAGTGAAAAAAAGGTTGGAAAAATATGGTATGTTTCCTTGGTGCATAAATTCTCCCTAATGCATTGGGGTGCCTTGTGGGTGCCTATCAGAAGCTCACTCCAAACAAGTTTCTGAGGTGAACTTCCGACAAGCACCCACAGGGTAGTTATGCTCATATCAGCATCTGCAAGCACCCACACCCGCTATTCCAGGGGCAGCATTGGTAACTAAGGTTCCATTAAGGTTTGTATAGATATTTTATAAAAAGAATCTTTATATTCCACAGGCTAGGTGCCCTGCCCAATTGGTCTTCTAGGTCTCATCTCTTGCCTTTCCAAATGGTTTCTAGCCTTGTCCTTACATTGGTTCATAACTGATTTAAGGAGCTGGTAGTTGCATGTTCATGCCACCATAATATCATCTGTGATGTGCATCTCTTCTTCCTCTACCTTTGGAACCACTTTTTCAATTGGCCTTGGCTGGAAAACAGATCTAAGAGGTCCATCAGTTGTGATGTCCATTGTCCTTGCAGCGTTAGAATTGTCCTGATTTGATGTTCATTCCCAACATCACTTTTATCTCCATTCTAATTTTGTGCATGCAGTTGTACCCTTAGGATTTCAATTTCAGCAAGAAGTTGTTTGTGAGATTGCATAAACATTTGCATCGTGTTGTTGTTGTTGTGCCATAATATCCTAAAGGTTCAGTTGACCATATTACCCCCATCATTTCTTTGTTCCGCCATGTTGCCTTGATCAAACCAAGGATTCTCTTCTTCAGATGCTTCTGACTATTAATCAACTCTACTTTTGTTAAAGTATCTCTATGGTCTTGTCCCTCTAGAGTGCATAGAACTGATCCAATTTGACATGTAAATGACTAGAAGCAACATGGAGCCATATAATCTAACATGCGACTGAAAATCTTGACATGCAACTGGAAACCTCACAGGTTTGCAGGGTCACTGCGCTCTGATATCACTGAAATGATCTTTTCCCGTTTCAAGAAGATTTTTCTTTTGCAATTATTTATTATAAATGTTTAGCGTTCAATTGCATGCAACGACCAATATGGATTTGAAATGAAATTACATATATTTCCGAACTAAAAGCTTGGTAAACTATAAATTAGTTTCAGCAAATAAAAGAGTAGGTATTTATCACAAACTTGAGCATAACTGTCCCTGTTTTTTTTTCCAAACTATGATGTATATCAGAACTGATGTGCCAGCTGTGATTCCTCCTCCATGTTCTGAAAGCCTGCTAAATATAAAATCGCTGCCTTGTGGAGTATTTGGGAAGACTAATCTCTGCTGAAACAAACAGAGGATAATCTGTAGATGGGCAGCTCAGTAACTCATACTAGATTGCAGACTAAATTACCTTTCTTGTGATTGATTCAAATAGATAGCAGGAGATATTGCAAAATTTGGATAAGATGCAAGTTTGGGTAAAATAGACCTAAAAGGAGAGCCTTTAGCCTGAGGTAACTGACAGAAACCTTAATTTTATTTATGATCCAGTGTTTTTAAACTCCCATGTGTAGATGGTGTTGATACACAATTTCCTAAACTAATAATCTAATGTTGATACAAAATCTTTCTCCAACAAAAGCTAGCTTACCATTTCTACGGAGAGAATGAATGAAATGTATGACATAGGATTGATATTTCTCATTAGAGCACTGTGAAAGAGTAAGAAGTAAAACAGAGTTGAGAAAAATAGAAAAGTAACAATTTTTTCTCTCAATTTACTCCATGCTTTCTCATGTATGCAAAGAATCGTTATGGGCTTCACTTCCACTTCAATTGTTACTGTGTCTTGGTTAAACCGGGAGCCATTAAGTACTTGATGATCAAATAAAGGTTAATGAACAAAATTCGAATGGGTGAAAATTAAAAATATACGTGTAAATTTTTTAAAAAATTAAAAGTGAATTTGGTAATAAATAAGAACTCTGATACCGATTCGTGGCCCTGGTGCCTGGCTTTCGCATCCGATACAGACGGATGCGGGAAGCCTCCGGACGTGCTGCGGGTGCTGCCCGGAAGCCACCCGCATCCGGATGCCTGCGGGTGGCTTCCGGGCAGCATCCGCAGGGAATCCGGGAGCATCCGGACGCATTCGCGGGAGTTAGGCGGAAAACCAATAAAATAAAGTATATTTTAACTTAAAACTATGAAACATGTGACTAAAAGCATTTTTTAAAGCATTTTTTCACAATAAAACCCTAAAACGACCCTAGAAGACAACATAGAAGCATTCACAAGAGTCATTTTAGAGTTTTGTTTGCACCTACAGCCACTCCTTCATTGTGAAGCTAAGTTCAGCATTTTCGAAGAGGATCGATCGAAGAGGGAGAGATAACTTTCTCAAAGAAGTTTAAACCATTTAAGGTAAGTGATCAATCCTTTTCTTGAGTATTTAGATGAATTTTTTTGAGTTTTTGATGATTTTTTTAAGTTCTTGAAGATTTTTTTAAAGTTTTTTTTCAATTTTTTTTTTTTTGAAAGATATCTAGAAGCAACTTTGGGTATCTATTTTAGTAGTTTTTCTCACTTCTTTCCACTTGTATGCATGATCATTGATGTTCATCATTGTTAGGAACTAATTAAAATTTATTTATTTTCTTATAAAATAGGTTGCAAAAAACTAGGCAAGAATGGATACCGGTGGTAGTGCTAGTCAAAGTTCAGTGGGGGGCCAAGGAGGGGAAGGGACTGATAATTTCAAAATTGATGTAGGTTCTCCTTCGTGGAGACATAGAACACGGATATCACAGGTTTTAGGAGGTGGCTCATACTATTGGAAGTGCAATTATTGTCAAAGTAACAAAGGAAAACCTTTCAATAGCTCATATTCTTGAGTGAAGCTTCATTTTATGGGCCCTGCTAGCAAAGGATTTGGAATGTGCAAAGGCAAAAATGGTACTGGGATGACTAGTGCGGAAATACTTTCATTTGTAAGAGAACAAGAAGCTGTTGATGCATTGATCAATAGATCAAAAAAAAAGCTACTATCAAGGTCCTTCCTCAAAGAGCAAGCCAAAGACACCCACTGAACCAATGGCATCCTCCCAACACCCATTCTTGCAGGTACCTATGCCAGAAGAGGATGAGGAAGAAGTGGAAATTTCAACCCGTAAAAGAGGTCCATTGGACACCGCATTTAAAATGGGGGCAAGAGACCGCGTTGATGAAGCTATTGCACATTGCCTCTATGCGAATGGGCTTTCTTTCAACTTGGCGAGATCACCATATTGGAAGGAAATGGTGGCAGCAATCAAAGAATCACTAGCTGACTACACAAGCCCGGGCTATGAAAAGGTGCGTACAACTTTATTGCAACAAGAGAGGGCACATATAGAGAGAGACCTTCAACCAATCAAAAAATCTTGGAAAACTTCGGGTCTAACTATTGTGTCAAATGGTTGGAAGGATACAAGAAACCGGCCACTGATTAATGTGATTGCAATTTCCCCCAAAGGGGCAATGTTTTTGAAGGCCATTGATTGTGAAGGGCAAGTGAAGGATTCAGAATTCATTTCTAGAATTCTCATTGAGGCCATTGAGATGGTGGGTAGTGAGAATGTGGTACAGGTGATCACTGACAATGCCAAAAATTGCAGGGGTGCGGGTGCTTTAGTTGAGAGTCGGTATGACCATATTTTTTGGACTCCATGCACTGTTCACTCCCTTAACTTGATCATGCAGAGGATTGGCACTGAAGTAGATTGGTTGAAGAAAATATATGAAGAGGGGGAGGACATACAGATGTTTGTGACCAACCACCACATGTCACAATCCATTTTTAGAACATACTCCAAATTGGAGTTGCTGAAGGTAAATTAATTTTTTTAAATTACTAAGTTTCATGGTTTTGTAATTTAGTTAAAAATTAAAATTTATAATTATATTGTCAATTGACATATTGTTAACTTGCTTAGGTTTCTGAGACCCGTTTTGCATCTCATACAATCGTTATGAGACGACTCCTCAAGGTAAAAGATGCATTAAGTCAAATGGTCATCGGTCATCAATGGGGTGTATGGAAGATCTCAAATTCAGAAAGAGCACAAAGGATCAGGAATTTGATCTTGAATGAGAGTTGGGAATTTGATCTTGAATGAGAGTTGGTGAGCTCGTGTGGCATATGTATTGGATTTCACCGAGCCCATCATGACTATGCTCCGTTTTGCTGATATAGATACACCTTGCTTAGGGGATGTGTATGATGGCATGGACACCATGGTTGAGAAGGTAAAACATTCTATACAAGCACATGAGAGTGACCCCACACAATGTGAAGCCTTATGCAAACAAGTGCAAGCAGTTATCAACCATCGCTGGAATAAGATGACTACCCCATTGCACCTCCTTGCATATGCCTTATCTCCTAGGTACTAGAGTGAGGAGATAGCTGGTATGCCGGGTAGAGTTGCACCATTTGTGGATGAGGAGGTTGCTGAGGGGTGCCACAAAGCCCTTTCAAGACTCTTCCCACTGGAAGAAATGCATGAAAAAGTGAGGGAAGAATTTGGGTTGTTTGCTTCGGGGTTAAAGCATTCTCCATTTGCACTAAAGGACCAAAATAGAATGGGAGCTATCACATGGTGGTACATGTATGGTCAACCTTTCAAGCATCTTCAACCTCTTGTAATCAAAGTCCTATCACAAGTAAGTTTTTTATTTTGTTTTGTAAATTTGTTTTAAAATTTTATGTTTACACTTGCATTGTAGAATTTAGTGTTTCACACATTCTATAAAATTAATTTGCTTTTCATTTGTATGTTTTGTGACAACTATATAGGTTGCTAGTTCTTCTGCTGCTGAAAGGAATTGGAGTACATACTCCTTTATCCATTCGGTGAAGCGCAACCGGTTAGGCTCCAAAAAAGCTGAGGACTTGGTCTTTGTCCACACCAACTTGCGTCTTTTGTCACGTAAGAATGATCATTACAAGGAAGGAGCAACAAAGCTTTGGGATGTAGCCCCTGAGTGTGCAGATTTGGATGCAACACTTCATGAGCTTGTTACAGTTGGAGACGGTGATGATGTTAGTGTGGCACGTGGTGCATCTAGCATAAGTGGAACCATGCTTGGTTCAAATGATCTTTCAGTAGTTGGAGATGACAATGAGAATGTGGATTTTCTTGCAAATCCCTATGATTCAGAGCCAGACTCTGATTGATTGAATCTTCAGACTTCAATCATTTACCATGTTTTTAAATTTTATTTTGTTGGAATCTTGAACATGACCTATTTGAACTTATTGTTTAAGAGTCAAGACTAAACGCTAATGTTGGACAAGCACATATTGATATTGATATATGAATATCATATGAATTTTGAAATATCTTGAATTTTGTTTGATATTGATATATGAATATCATATGAATTTTGAAATATCTTGAATTTTGTTTAAGGGTTCAATTAACTGTTAAGTATCATAGATTCATAGTCATATTATGCTTTATCAAATGATTTGTTTTTGTATATTTCTTGCATTTCGTTGCATATGTTAATATATATATATATACACGTTTCCTCCCGCATTCGCATTAAAAAAAAAAAAAAATCCCCGCATCCCGTATCCGCTTCCGGAATCCGCATCTGAATCGGTAACTTAGAATAAGAAGGATAAGTATAGAAAATTTAGAAAAACTTGAAAAATAATGGAACAAAAAAAGTTGAGGTTACAGTTTGATAGTGATGATGTTTAAACTTGTTTGGATTTTATATAAAAATAATTGATATTATTAGTTTATTTATTTAAAGAATGTTTAATAATTTCTTTTATATTGAAGAAAATTTGAAATTTACAACTGAAAGTTCCTGTTTCTGTTCCAGAATAGAATTGAATACAATAATTCAAATGTGCAAAAACAGCAGATACCGAATACAACATTTCAAATGTCAAACTTCACCAATTTATCTTACACTCACATATATTTAGTGAATTTTATAAACAAGCTAAAATGTTACAAAGAAGATTCAGTTGCATCCCTCCAATAATCTGAAATCAAGTAAAACTCCATTAAATCCCAAATTAACTTAGAATGAATATTTCAAATAAAACTCAGTTACACCCTTTCTGAAAGTTCTACAAATTAACTCTCATCTCTGACTTAATTAGAATGATATAGAGTAACATTTAGTGTTTAATATTTCAAATTTTACGTTTCTGTCAAATAAAAATTTGTTGACAATCGTAAATCTTCATTGACATTTTACATACTACGTCATTCATTAAAATTGAAACAAATTGTGCTAAGGTGCAATTCCAGTAGCAGCATATAGTGGAATAACATGAGTTTAATAACTAAAATTATTAAAGAGCTCAGCAATTACTTTTTCAAAAATTATAATTATGAGAAAATGATTAATGATTAAATAGAGTGAAGGTTTTTAACAATAAAAATTAGTAATTCTAAAATCAACTAAATAACTTTGAATCAATAATTAATAGTTAATACAAATTAAAAAAATTAATAATTTTTAAACAAATATAATTATACAACTTGATACCTTAAATTTATTTAAACAAATGTATTTAAAATATCTAATACTAATTAATACTTATTGAATATATTATATTATTAGTATCTTGTAATTAAGAATTTTTTTCACAATTTTATAAAGTATTATATATTTCTTTTATGGATAATAGACTGAAGCTAAGATTATTTATTATATATTTGTTGAGATTGATTATTATATATTGTTGAAATTAATTATTATTATTGATAATATATAAATATTTTCATTTTATATAAATATAATTATTTTAAAGAATTCTAATTATAGTTTCATGATTCCGAAATTTAAGTTTACTTAAATTAAAACGTAAAAATAACTCCGCTTAGAAAGAAAGAAAAAAAGAACTGGGAACTTTCTGTATAAACTCTGTGATTTTAGCCTGTATAAATTTACAGGCCCCAATTTGACTGTCGATCCTGCCCGTCAAACCAAATTTGTAACAGTTGTCATAGCTAAATTTCATTTCAACTAATTTAAATCTATTCCTTGTTTTAAATTATATTACAAATCTCATATGCAAAATAAATAAATCCTGCAGAATTTGAATTGCACGTCCAAAAAATTTCCATACGACCATCAAATTTAAGCTTATTAGCGACTCACGGTGCGCTGTAAGATATTATTTTGAGAAAGGTTCGGAATTGGACGGCATGCACACAGTCGAGACGATTAGTTATTGAGGCAATTGCGCCTATTATTGCTCACTTGTATACAGGTTCACTTTACGTGATACTGTGATAATAATGGCTGTATACAGCCATACAACCATCAAATTTACGCTGCGTATTGGAGAAAAGGTTGGAGAGTTGGAGTTGGATGGTGTGCACACCGTCCGGAACAGCAATTTTATTGAAACTTAACATAGCACGTAATCAACTCGTCCTATTATTACTCGCACATGAAAAACAAGTTTCCTTTTTCTCGTACACATCCACAGTACGTCTGATTCATCAATGATTCTATGAACCGTATTTGATACTATTCTTTGCATTCAAAGCCTAAAACCTAAAAGCTGAATCTTGAAATTCCAGAAATGAAGAGAGAGTGAAACGCGTACCGTAAATATGACCAGCTAGGTCACGGTATCGAATATGCCGCTTCCCTCCCGTCTCATGGAGCCGTGCGAGGGTGACATTTGCATAGAAAGAAATGGCAGCAGCCACAATCAAGCCGATAGTGCCTGCGATCCAGCCGAGCGGCACCATTATAACCCCCGAATATCCCAACACATACGCACTGTTCACTCCGGTCGTCAGAACGAACCCTACTTGATACCACGGATCTGCAAAGCATTCCAAAAATTTAAATTTTCGCAAAGAATCAAACGAATTGAAACGCATTTGCTGTAGAGTAGCTAAGCATACGACAGACAAAAACTGTCAAGAACCAAAGGAAACGAATTTAATTTAAATTAAATTGAAATGGATCTGCAAAGCATTCGACAAACTCAAACTTTTGCAAAGAATTAGACGATTTTAAATTTATTTGAAATGTATTTGCTGTAGGCCCCTGGCTAAGCATACCACGACTTATGAGATGAGCCGTGCCCTCCGACGCCTCCAGATCTGCAGACGCTTTGTCCGTATTATTCTCGTCAGGCTGCTCTGAAACTCCGTTAAATTGAGCCACGTCTGCCATTGCTGCTCGTTTTAACCCTTAAAACACACAGATTTTTCTGTCTCTGTTTATCTTCCGCTCGAATTTGATTGCAATGCCACACCCTGGACTTTAAGCATAACCAGGGTGCCCCCAAAGAATGATTCTGTGGAAAGTGGAAAGAAATCGTAAACGTATCAAAATCAAAAATTTGAAGAAATTATCACCGCCATTCGATCTCCACAATGATTGCATGCATTGTCCCAATGTTCTCGCCTGCCGTCATTTTCTTTACATTTATTTATTAATGGGGAATAAATTGACTAACCACGCGTTGAAATACTATCGAGTTTCAACACCGCGGGGCTTTGAAAACATGACCGACGTTCTTTAACACGTTGTTTTATTCCCTCGAATTTTCTATTTTCTATTTTCTATTTTCTATTTCTCTTCCTTCGGCCGTGCCATTTAATATTTAATATTTATCGAGGAAAGGAATATTTATAAATACCTTTAATAATAAATAGTGGTCAATATTTCCTCGTGATGGGTCGGAAGCTCAAATGGGTGGTGGATATTCACTGTCTATCTTTTCTTGGGAATGAAATTGTCTTTTTTTTTTAAATTTACTTTGGTGTTGTTTATCATTTTAAGTCTTGGTTCCATGTTTTTAATGCTTACTTTTTATTATTTCTGGGTGCATTGGTGGTCCCCTCAACAAAATTGTGTATGGTTGTGTCTGTGATCTTTTAATAAGAGGCTCACAACTTATTTTTGTAATTTCTTCTTATTATTATTATAATATATGGTTATGATTTTTTTGGGAGTTACAATTATAGAAGTGTTTGTTAAAAAGGAAATTAAAAGAACTAATTGAGCACATAGGTAATATATAAGTATTTAAAGTAGTAATAATGGAAAAAAATTATTAATGATTTTTTTGATTACTTGTACCTCTTTTATCCAAGATTCATCAAGTTGTAAATTTTCAATGCACCTAAATCTAATCTTGCTAAATTAAATTTAAGGGCTTGATTGAGATAGACTCCTAAACATTGGCAACGGCTAAAGGGTAAACTATTTTGTTTGCCCCTTGGTGCTATGCCTAGGCCATGTACCACCCCCTACCATCAGTGCATCTGACATCTAGCTGAGCAGCCCTTTCTTGGGAGCTCCCCTGCCATTTT
Source organism: Cupressus sempervirens (assembly GCA_028749045.1). Lineage (NCBI taxonomy): Eukaryota > Viridiplantae > Streptophyta > Pinopsida > Cupressales > Cupressaceae > Cupressus > Cupressus sempervirens. Next base: position 451,439,300 of record CM053790.1, read on the forward strand.
ACACGCGGAGAAAAGACTTGAGTTTGTCATCCTTACATTAGTGTATATTAATATTAAAATTGGGGTGGTTGGCATATACAAATAGTTATTGATTCAATTCACTTCTGCTTGCAGAGAATGCCAAGACATTTAAGGCTATTCAAATTGGAGGGAATGCCATTTTTTTTTTGAGGGAATGTGTCTTGACACAACTGTCGATGCTCACGGTTATGCTTCCAAAACAAGACAACCCCTCTATTATAGACAGATTTAGAAGTCAAGGTCGAGAGGGATAATAATATATGTCGAGGGGCGGTTGGATATGGGGTCAATTGGTTGCTGCAGGTTGAGCAGATGATCCAGTTGTTTTCCCAATCTCAATGTCGATTATGCTACTATTGACTCAGTGGTGGGAGAGCCTTAGCTAGGAGCACCAACCCTTCACTATCTTTGTTGTGATCAAGTTCATTCCTCTTTGTTCATAGATCAACCCCCACAGAAAGATCAGAGATGCCAAACTCAACTACTTCTCCACGTGTGAAATGGTTGGGGGAGCTCCCAAGAAAGGGTTGCCTGGTTAGATGTCAAATGCAGTAATGGAAAGGGGCGGTACATGGCCTAGGCATAGCGGCAAGGGGCAAACAAAATAGTTTACCTGTTAGTCGTTGCCCTAAACATTCCCAAGGCAAGATGTTGGCTCAAATAATAGGAGATGGTATCAATGTACCATATGAGGCAATAGAGGAGCAAGGGTCATATTGTACATATTGTGATGTTAATATGAATGTTAAAACAATAAATCAACCACAATCAAACATGGTTTCCTCTAATTCTTTAAAAAAATCTCTAAGATAAAACTTTAAAAATAGATGTCAAAATCGTGGGATGTTCTCTTAAACAAAAAAATATTTTAACTTTCTTCAATGTCAAATATAACTATTTCCCTTACCCTCATCCCACATGTTTACTTTTTACAAACATCCTCTTGTTAAGAAATATAATTTTAATAAGTCATCAAGTCGAGTTTGTTTATCATCTTTTATTAATGAGATCACTCTCATGGAGTCAGATTTCAAATCAAATGCATTTGAACCATTGTCCCTAGCTGGGTGTATTATTGAGCTAAATTTAATTAAGTTCACAAATATTGACATTTTAATTAAAATAACTTATTGTGTGCCTCAGTCTCATAACTTGATGGGAAGAGAGTAGAAAGTTTTAAATGTTTAAATGCTTGAAAGTGACTTTAAGGGTTAAAATTATTCAAAAAGTAGATTGAACCAATTTTAGAGTTAAAAAGCTTAATAAATTATTAGTCCTTGCCTATTTATAGGTAGGGAAACATTATCTAGGAACCGTTATCTTGATTGTAATTAATTTTTTAGTTAACATTTACTTAAACTCAAAAGTTTAAAATTGATTTATTTTTAAAATATTTTTCTTTCATTAATTTCTTTTTTACTATTGGCTATTTCTAATTTTGCTGGGATTTCCTAATTTTTTAAATTCAAAAAATAACATATATTTTTGTGCATTGATCTCGACACTTCCAACACTTCCTATCATTGATAACATGTCCTAGAAGCTTCATACATTGTAGGCCCAATATGTTCCTTTTAGATTTGCCCATTGGCAAGACATTTTGTTGCATTTCAAAACATATCAAGTTGCGTAAATTGTGCCTTGAGAATGGCCTAAAATACTTGCTAGGATACCTTCTATCTAATGCTTATATTTTCTCCATAGACACAAGAAAAAGACTTTACAATTCAATTCCAATGACACAGGCACCAAAGCTTACCAGAACACAGTCCCCTGCAACAACATATCTTCTATGGCATACTAATCTATTCCTACGTTATTGTTCATCAAATTTGGGCTAGAGTATAGCAATAACAAATAACTACAAGAGCAGTGAAGTGAAGTGCATCAGGCTCGGGCTTGAAGTGTAGCACTATGATAGAGCCATAAGCTAGTTCACACTAATGGTAAGAAAAGTACCTAAAATAAAAATAGGAAATTGATGGGTGATTAGAAAAAGTCGATTCTTGACTTTGCTATGCACCTTTAGAAGTATATGAACATCAGAGCTATAGTCTTCTAGAAAACTTTATAGCCCTCAGATTGATGTACTTAAAGAGATATCATGGAATCCTAGAAGTTGTTGTCAACAAATTATTTTCTTGTCATCTGCACCAAGAAGATAAAACACTATGTTTACCTATATGTAGTGACTCAATACCTGTTGTTCAATCTGAAAGCATTATGCTTGAATTGGCTTCTTAATAGTGCATAGGCATAGATAAGCCTATTTGGTCTGAGTTACTGCCTTCAACTTTAGCAATTCCCCTATGATATCCGATGCAACAGATGCCTTCTCACCCTACTCTTGAAATCCTAAGGGCTTGTTTGGTTGTTGGAATATAATTTGAGAATTGGCATTCAAAATCTTGGATTTGAGATTCTAGAACTTGAAATCCAGATGACAGTTTGAGGAATTTAATTTGGACCATTTGGTTCATCAAGAATTCATAATGACAAAACATTTCCTCCATTTGATTGCCAATTTCTAGAATTAGAATAGCAACCAAAATAAGCATTTTTAAATTTTTTTACAATAGCTTTTCCACCATCTGTTCTTACTAATTTTGTCATTTCTAAGCTGCAATTGTCTTGGGCTATCACTCTTTCCCTTGGATATGTTATTAAAGTACTACACAATCTCCTCCAAGGCTTTTCCCTTCGTCTTTGGCAAAAAAAAAATGCACAAAACACAATTGCCATAAAAGAAAATCCCACATAGAAGAAGACACCAAGAACATTGATTGTATTAGAAAAGCTTAGAAATGTGATGAAAACCACACCACTCACCAATGGAAGCGTCTGGCAATGTTTGATAGAATGTGCAACCTAATAAAGGATTCAGTAGCAGGCTAAGCAGGGGGTCTATGTCTGCGATATGGATTGAGTTCGAGATCATTTGCACACCATTCTCAAAAGGTGCATACTATAAAGATGTGTGCTCATTGTCAAGGCCATGCTCAAACACCCATTTAAAATTAAATTAAAAATAGATGGAAGCGTACCCAAAGGGATTTGATTTATTTGTCTAGATGACCCAAAAATATGCCATTGCACATAGTGCAACATAGGTGACATATTAAAGCTCAAAACTTTGGATGATCCACTAGTGAAACGAACATGATCAATAGATACAATTGGTTTGAGCAATCCATATCTAAAACATGAGTAGAGGCGGCAACAAGTTTCAAAATCTCGTGTTTGCATAGCTGAAGTGAGTGTCAAACGCGAGCGGATGCCAAAAACAAATTTGTTTCAATTAATTTGGAATGCCCATTTTTGGCAAATTGGAATTAGAATGGGTTTTTGACTTATTCCACCTATTTAGATGGAAGACCAAATCCTAGTTTTCAAAGGTAAATGAGAATACCGAATTCTATTTATTTTTCGAATTCCCAATCCCATTTTGTATACCCAAACAGTGGATTAGAAATTTTTAAGGATTCCAAATTCTAATTCCTATCCAAATCCTCGATCCAAATGAGCCCTAAAGGTTGAAGATTTACACTTTCTGTCAATATAAATGGACTTGAATAAAGAGGTCTGAAAGGCAATGGATATAGCAGTGGCCAGAAAAGTCATTAAAAAAATAGAGAATGTCAGAGATAAAGTTTCAAATTTTGTATCTAAATTCATGAAGCAAAAGTTTTTTTATATGTTGTTTATTCAAATTTTTTAACAATTGGTAAAATATTTTCAAAAGATTACAAAAAATGCTTGTAAAATAAAATTTACAAAATTTTCAGTTGAAATGAAAGTTTTTTAAATAAAATTATCAATAAATCAAAACAATACTATTAAATAAAAAGATTAATTAAAAAAAATTAGAATTTAAGGCTATTTTAAAATTTTAAAAAAGAGAACTATAAATATTTTTTTCGAAATATTATGATACAAAATGTGAAAATTTAAAAAGAATAATAGTTTATGTTGTCAATTACAATTTGAACAAGAGCTCTTGACGAGCTAGAGTCCTACCTTTTGCAATAGGTTTTTAATGCAAATTAATGTATGAGTGAGAAAGAATAAATTGTACAAGAACAAAAATAAAATTAAAAGACCAACACCAAATGAAGAGAAATTCTAACTAAAAGTAAAATAATAAAATAACATATTTATTTTAGTTTTTTATTAAAATCTTAACATATTTGAAAATTTCTTAAATTTTAAACCTATTTGACATTGATGTATTATTCCTGTTTTTCTTTCATTATTTAGTTTTTATTTATTTATTTTTGTTGACTTCTTTTTCATTTTTTTTTTTTTAGTTTATTCTTTATTTAGATTTTTATCTTTCGTTTCTATTTATATTTTTATGCTCAAATTTTTCTTTTATTTTCCCTTATAGTTGTTCAATTTGTTCTCTTTTATCCATCCTCACCTCTATCTATTTCCTTCATTCTATTGATAATTCTAAAATATTAACAAAATAATATATACAATTTTGAATTTAAAAACAACTCAATTTGTTCTCAATCTCATAATAGTTTTAGTAATAAAATATACAGATGCTAGAAATGTAAAAATAATTCAATAATAATCATCTAACACTAAAAATAAATTAAAATGTATAACAATTTGACTAACAATCGTCTAAAAAGAAATAATAAATCGAATATTGAAGATTAAAGATTTTTTTTTTTCACATTTTTCAAACTTTACGATAGAATATGTTGTTACAATTGTATATAAACTTTTCATTGCATATGATCACCAGATTGAAATTTTTGATATAACATTCCTTACAAAACAAATGGAATTCTTAACAAATAGTTTAAACTAGCAGTTGCAAGCTTTTGTGCTTGCAACGATAAGCCAATAGGTGCTCGATAATAAAATTATTTTTAAAAATCTAATCTTATGTGAACAAATTCAATTATTAATAATTTTCAATTTAAATAACATAATATTTATAAAATATTTTAAATAAATTAATAAATATTATTTATTTAAATTCAATGTATGAAATATGGAAAAATATGATTTAAAAAATCCCATCAAAAAATCTATTATGAAAAAATAATAAGAGAAATACAAAATAATAATATGAAAAAATAATGTCTCTAACAAATATTCTATTGACTAAATAAATTATAGAAACTAAAAAATAATATTTTAAAAAAGTAAACTAATATAAAAAAAAAAAATTTAAAAACTAAAACCTAAATCAATTTTAAAAATCAAAAGTTAAATAAATAGAGCTAATGTGGAGATCATGGAGATTATAAATATAATCTTATGTGAACAAATTAGTGTCACGACTCAAAATTCAACATGCTTTTTATTCGAACTTATTATGATTGACTTTTTGACTAAGACTATGTATGGCTCAACTTGAGTCGGATGCTTTTATATTTTTGTTTAGACTTTATTAGTCGATGATATTAGATGGATAAATTTTACTTTCTATCGATGTAGTGATTTTGTTATATGATTGATCATATGAGATTTTGATACAATGGTTAAAATTGTCATTTTTTTAATGTTTAAATTTGATGATATATGATGAATTTTTAAAAATTCATATTTAAGATCTTATTTGTTTATCATGGTGATATCGTTACTGACTCAATGGATGATGTCGGTTTGAGAGTGTGCAGGTATTGAAGGTGAAAGAGTGGTTGAGGTAGAGGAGTTTAGCTCTTGGCAGGGTTGGCCTGGAATTTTTATTGTGTAGTCAAACACACACACACATACACATAGTTTTATTTGATTTCAAATCATTTGCTTTGGATTTTAATTTATCTAGATGGACTAACATTTTGTTTTATTAATGAGTAACGTAAATGATTAAATGAAAAGATTCAGTATTTACTTCTTTTGAAATATTGAATAAATTGTGTAGATTGTTTATTGTTTTAAAAATATTAAAATTTAAAATTATAAAATAAATAATATACTCTTAATTTATTTTATATTAGTAATTACAAACTCTAATTTGAAATGGTAATAAATAGTTTGTTTTCAAATATGAAAAGCTTGAAAATGGTCATGAATTAGATAACATTGAATTAATTGAACTGTAAGTTTTAAATTTCTAGTTGCCAAGCATAAGTCTAAATCTCGGGGGTAGTGGGAGTTGAATTGATGAACTTACTTTGTTTATGACATAAAAGGGGGATCAATGTAGGGAAAGAGGAAAATAAAAAAGACTTCTTCCTTAGCACGAAGGGCTCACAGAATTTCCAGTGATTTTTGGGAAAGGGAGGAAGGATTAGAGTTTTGAAGAGAAAGAGAGAAGTGTTGTTTGAAAGGGAAGGTAGTTGATTTAGGTAACATAGCATTTAGTTGGGGACAGATCTGCAAAACTAAGTAAGATATCTTAATAAGAGGGAGGACAATGTTGGGGGAGAGAAGACATAATAAGTGTTTGGAACGAGAGTACTAGGAAGGAGTTGGTAGGGGGAAACGTTTCAATTGGGGCAGACTATTATTGGAGAGAGAGGAAGCTCAAGGATATTACATTGAGCACAACCAATTTAGGTTCCTCACTTATTTCCCTTAAAAAGTTAATTGCATCTTAAATGTAATGTTTTTTTTTTTTTTTTTTTCTCTCGAATTTCTCTATGATACTCATTTGTTTGGAAGTCGAGTGCTTCAACACAGTTATAATCTACCTTAACGTTTCCAATCCCATGCCTTTTCTATGTCTGTTCATGTGGTTATTTTGATTGGATATGCTTGATAGGAAAAGAGAAAGAAAATAGTAAAACTTTGGAGTCGCAGCTAATATCAAATTTTAATTTTGTTTTTGGTTGAGATTACCACTTAAAGTTTTGAATGTAAGTGTAGAAGGTATGATCTTTGCTTAAGTTTTAGATTGTTCAATTTTTGTTAAAAATTGATAAGTTTAGCAAGGCGCACCATATTTTGGAGTTTAGATAAACAAACATTTCGAAATCAGGTGAGGGAGATAGGCTATGTTTGCGTATAAAAATTGTGTACTAGTTTAAGGCAATAATATTGCTAGGATTTATTTTAATCATTTGTTGTCGTCACAACTCTATTGATCTGTTCTATGGGCAGTAAATACTTCAACTATAAGGAAATAGTTTAAAGTTTTTATTTTTTGTTTGAGAACTAGATGGGAGTCATTTGGCTGTTCATTCATTTTGATAACTTAGGAAATTACTTTTTCTATTTTTTTGGTTTCTCTGTGATTTTGTTTTCAACTTAAGAGATGTGGATTGAGATTAAAGTGCTTTTATTTCTTAATTTTTTTTACCAAAGCTTTAACTTTCTAGACTAGAAAATGTTCATCTTAAAATGTGTAAGCATTTTGAATTTCTAAAATAGTTTCTTGAAATCAAATTTAAACTTTGATATCTTCCAAATTTTGGTACCATGGAAAATAATAGAAAACATGTTTCCAGAAAAATACTTTATTGTTCTATTCAAAACATTGAAGTCGATGCTTAGGCAAAGTAGTATTAAGTAGTAGTCTAATTAAAATGTTGCCTTATCTAATGTGAATGAGGAGTCCTATGTATAGTTCTTTTTAAAAAATTCTTGTAGTTGGAATAGATTTATGTGAACTGAAAATTTGTATAGGTTAATGTTTATGTTATTGAATGGATTCATTCTTAAGAGATATAATTGTATTATGCTTGGAGGGGTGCTGAATGTGGAAATCAAAGAGGAGGGTAATTATTTTAAAAACTTGTGTTTGTTGTTTCTTAGATATTACCTGCCAGTCTTTTATGTTAAATTGGTTCATGATGCTTGGCCAAGCTCAATAAAACATTTATGCATATGATTGAGATGCATTGGTTATTTTACATTGTTTTCCCTCTTCCACATCCTTGTGTATGTTTCTACTAGACATATGTGTAAGCAGATAGGCACTAGGTTGCACCAGATCCTTTCGATACAATTGTGTTGAGTTGCTAGCCTTTGTCAAGTTGCTAGCCTTCTCGTGCCAAGGTTGGGTAGTTCTTCTTAACCAAATAATCTTGGGGAGCTAACCACTCCATGGTTGGGCGGTAAAAGCACCTAGACCACTCTTCTGTCTCATGATAGCAAATGGACAACATTCTAATGAGTTGGAGACATGACTTCATGTAGATGGACACTAAGGTTTGATGGCATGTTATTTATATGTTTTATGTTATCATATGATTTATACCATATGATGTACTAATGTTATGCTTATGTTCAACGTGCAGGTCGACATAGTTTGTGACATAAGATCGATGTGTTATATGTATTTTTCAGCATTTCATGCATTTGTAGTATCAACATGTGGTCAGATTTGTATTGGATTTAATCTACATTAATTATGTCTAAAATTATGATATTTATGACATGTTTTGTCTTTGTGACTCGTTTGATGTTGTTGTAATTAATTTTTCAACTTTGATGAAATGGGAATAAGTACTTATGCAAATGTAGTTGATATTTGACTTTTCAATTTTAGTTTTTTGTATTTTATGGTTCTTTTGCATATGTGGCTATGTTAGAGTTTTCAGTTCTTACATGTGATATCAAAGCTATGTTAAACACAAAAACTTAAGGTCTTATTGATGTTGATGTTGCATAGTTTACTCTTGGAATAGGAGTAATCTGTCATCATGTATTCTCGTAGAGGCAATAAGGGTGGAGGGAACAATGGTTCTCAAGATGAGCTTGGAAACCAAAGGCTTGACCAAATTGTGGCACTCCTCACTTAGCAGGGACAATGTATGGATGACATGGAAAATGCCATAAGAGGATGACAAGCTAAGGAGGATGAGCGTAGGGAAGCTTTGAGTCAACAAGAAGTACAAAAGAAAAGAGAGGAGGACCAATTGCTTGAGGTTTAGAGGAAGCAAGATGAATATTGAAGGGTTGAAGAGCAACATAAGGAAGAAGTTGACCAAAGGATGGCTATATTAGTTCATGATAGGGTCCAAATCGTAGAAGATCTCAACAAGAAGAGGTAGAAGCTTGGATAGCCACCATGGAAAAGTATTTTCATATTCATAATTTCAATGGAAAATCCAGAGTAGTTTGGGCTACTCTTCATCTAGTTGGTGAAGAGACAACATGATGGGAAAATGTTATGACTGAGAAGAAGCTACAACACGATGAGATATCATGGGAAGACTTCCTGCAACATTTTCAGAAGTGATGGTTACCTCAGTTGTTTTATGATAAGAAGGCATCAGAGTTCTATAAGTTGATTTAGGGAGTCATGTCAGTCACACAGTATCATGTACAATTTTTCCATTTGGTTAAATAGGTTCCTCAATACCAAAATGATGATTTGTTTTGGACTCGCAAGTTTGTCATGGGTCTATGTCCAAAGATTTTTAATGAAGTGGAGATGCATGAGCCAGATTTCATGGACTATGCACTGAGAAAGGCACTAGAATAGGAACAATGATTGAAAGATTCAGCTCCAATAAAAGCATTCAACAACCATTCTTTCAAGAAGAAATTCTAGGATAATAACAAGTGGTGGGGTGGTCGATAGCAAATGAATAACATGAAAGGAAAGGGACAACAAGAATCATAAAAGGGCAATAACATGAATATCCAAGGTCAGAACAAGAGTAGAGGAGGTAACAACAACAAGAATAACAGTGGTAACAATAACAAGAATGATAAACCAATAGCTCAGTTAGGACCTCATGATGGTTGTTTTGTATGTGGAGGTAATCATTGTGCAGCTAGATGCCCTCAGAGGAGTGCACCTAGAAATGGACCAAAGGTCAAGCATTAAATTCATGTAGCTATGGATCAGAGGCAAGTAGAGTTTTAGGTAGCTCTTTTGTAGTTGATTGGTAAGCTTTACAGTTGTGAAGTCTCTATTTTGATTGATACTGGTGCTACAGAGTCTTTTGTAGATCCTAGTGTAGTAGCTAAACTTCCAATTAAAGCTGGTTATATGGATAAACCCTAGTTAGTTGAGTATGGAAATTAGGTAGAGCATCGAGTAGAGCAATATTTATCTTGCAGTGAGTTAGAACTTCCAACTTTTTCACATGCAAGTAAATTTATATGTAGCTCCACTTGGGTCACATGATGTCATACTTGTAATAAAATGGCTTACTGAGCATAAGGCAATAGTAAATTGCAAAGATAAGCTAGTTGAATGCTTGGATGACTTTGGAAATCCAATAATAGTGAACGGGATTAAGAGGCCAATAGTTCTTAGGCATATTTCAGCTATGCATATGAAGAAGGATAAGAGGAAGGGTCGTTAGCTTTTTGTTGCACATGTGAAAGATCTTGAAGATCCTATACCTTCCATAGATGATTACCCAATATTGTAGGAGTTTTGGGATGTCTGTCTTGAAGATTTACCCGAGTTACTTCCTAAGAGAGAGTTTGACTTCTCCATTGATATTAAGCCAGGAGCTGAGCCACAATCCAAGATGCCTTATAGGATGACCACCACTGAGATGTACAAGCTCAAGGTTTAGTTGCAAGAGTTGCTGGACAAAGGGTTTATTTGTCCAAGTGTGTCACCATGGGGAGCACTGGTGATTTTTGTAAAGAAAAAGGATGGAACCTTGTGTCTATGCATTGATTATAGGATGTTAAACAAGGTTACCATAAAGAATAGATATCCAGTTCCATAGATGGATGAACTTTTTGATCAGATGAATGGAGCTAAGGTTTTTTCAAAGATAGATCTATGATCTGGGTATCATCAACTCAGAATAAACAATGAAGACATGGCTAAGACAACTTTTAGAACATGGTATGGGCACTATGAATTTGTAGTTTTGCCTTTTGGTCTTACGAATGCACCTGCAACATTCATGAATCTAATGAACAGTGTGTTCCGAGATTGTCTAAATAAGTTTGTTGAAATCTTCATTGATGACATTCTAATTTATTCAAAAACTATGGAGGAGCATGAGGAACACTTGCATATTGTTTTGTAGTGCCTTCATGATAGAAAGTTGTATGCGAAGCTTACCAAGTGCACTTTTTATCAGAAACAAATTCACAATCTTGGACACATCATCACTGCTTATGGAGTTTTAGTGGATCCTTCCAAGATTAGGGCTATTCTTGAAAGGTCAATTCCTTGGAATGTGAGTGAAATTTAGAGCTTTATGGGTTTGGTAGGCTAATATTGGGTGGACCCACAATAACGGGTTTCACTTTTTTTCCTAAACTAACGCTAAACTATGAATTTTCAAGAAAAAATTCACATTCAGATGTAAATTTTTGTTTAATGGTTAGGAATTTGAAGATGAAGTAAATTAGAGTCTTTTATGATTTTCTATGTAGATTATGTAGATTTTATATATATATATATATATATATATATAATTGATTTAATTGAATTATTTTTCTCCTACAAAAATTGGTATGTTATCGAAAACCTAATTTCTAAAGAGTGACATTGTTTTTGACACACATAAATTTTTTTCTACAATAGATATCAATGTGATTCCTTCAAATTTAGTTTTTCAACATCCATATTGAAACCATGGAGATGGTTTGATAGCTTCATCCTTAGTATTTCATATTTTGTCAGAGTTTAAAGTTGACCTAACACTAATTTGGACATACATGGCTCTTGACACATGTAACTTATTATATATATTTACTTGATTTCAAATTTTTTTTTTTTGTTTGAAAGAGGACTCAAATAAGGAGACCATATTTATTTTTCAAAAAAAATTATTCTCTTATTTACTATGTTTCCATGAGCATCCAATATAGAGGTTTATTTTTTATAACAAACCTCTATTCAATTAACGTAAAAAAACATATACCAAAAAAATTCAAAATTTATCAAATTCATAGTCATTAGAAAGCTTGTTCTGAGTACATGTGTCATGGAAAATTACATGTCTTCAATGCTCCATCTTAACCTAGCAATAGAGCCTGAAAGCCATGAAAAAAAAAAAAAGTATTAGAGACTATGTAAAAGCCATTTACTTTATTAGTTTCAATAGAAACTAAGTTTCTATTGAATGCTTTTTAATAGTTTTAGTAGAAAATATTTTAAAGTAATTTCTATCAAAACTATTTAGATTGAGTTTTTATTTAGTTAGCATTGATAAAAACTAAATATTTTCTATAGAAACTATTTTTCAGTTTCTATCAAAATTATTTTTAAGTTTCTATAAAAACTATTTAGTTTCTATTGAAACTATTTAGGGTGGATTTTCTATCGTTTATTTAGTTTCTATCAAAACTACCTTCAAAATTAGATTTGATCAAAACTTTTATAGTTTCTATCAAAACTATGTGAGTACTTTCTATCAAATTTTGGGGCCAAAAAATTGTCTTGTGCATTTTTTGAGGAATTTATTCCTCCAAAAAATGTAACCCACTATTATTAGAAATTCTTAGAGGGGTTTTTGAAAATTTTAGCACCTATTACCTCACTACAATGGAAAGGGAAGAGATATATGTGGACTAATGAGTATGAGAGGACTTTTTGGTTGTTGAAACAGTAGCTCACCTTCGCTCCTATTCTTGTGATTCCCGATCCTAATGGGCATTTCACCATGATAACCAATGCTTCAGGTGATGGTTTAAGTGGAGTGTTGATGCAAAAAGATAGAGTTGTAGCTTATGAGTCCCATAAGCTAAAGCAACATGAGGTTAACTATGCACCTCACGATCTTGAGTTGGCTGCCATTGTTCATGTATTGCAAATATGGAGGCATTATCTTATTGGTAAACTGCTTGAGCTAAAAACAAGTCACATGGGTTTGAGATACATGTTTACTCAACTGAATTTGAATGCTAGATAAGGGCATTGGCTCAAATTCCTTAGTGAGTATGATTTCAGTATTGAGTACATTAAGGGTAAAAAGAATAGGGTGGCTGATGCTCTCTGTAGGAGAAGGCATATTTATGCTATATCTACTACCAAAGTATGACTGAAAGATTGTGTTGTTGAAAACCTCGTAGGTGATGACCATTATGAGATTGTTAAAACCATATTGCACACTGATCCATTTTATCACCATTTTGATGGATATAGTTTTGATATAGAGGTTCTTCTGAGATATCAGAGTTGTATATATATTCCCAACTATGTAGGGTTGAGGAAAATTGTGATGTGACCGCTTTTGTTCCGTGGTGTTTAGAATGCCAACGAGTTAAGGTTGAGCATATTCATCCAACAAGATTTTTGTATCCTCATGACATACTAGAGTACAAATGGTAAGTGATTTCTATGGATTTTATACATGGTTTACCTATGACTAGGCAGAGGCATGATATTATATTAGTTGTGGTTGATAAGTTGACCAAGTAGCGCATTTTATACCTGGAAGTATTGCATGAATCATCAATATAAGTGGGAAGAATACCTAGTTTGGTTGAGTTTGCATATAATAATTCCTATCATGCATCTCTTGGAATGGCTCCTTTTAAGGCACTTTATGGGCATAAATGTCACACACCTATTAGTTGGGATAGAGCAGAGGACCGAATTATGATTGGTCCTAAGATGCTTAGGGAGATGGAATAATGGATGGTTATGATTCACACTAGCCTGAAGGAAGCTATAGATAGGCAGAAGAGCTATGCAGATAGGAAGTGCACTTTTAGACAATTTCAGGTTAGGGACAAGGTTTTTCTGCATGTGTGTCCTCATAAGAGTTCAATCTCTTTTGGAAAGTCTTCTAAGCTTGCCCTGAGATATGTTGGACCTTTTAATGTTTTGGAGGTCATAAATAATGTGGCTTATCAACTTTCTCTACCACCAGCTTTGGCTCGTATCCATAATGTTTTTCATGTTTCATTGTTGAAGCCATATCATCCAAATGTGTCTCATATTCTTGATTAGCATTCCTTACAGGTTCAGGATCGAGGGGTGGTGCAAGTGTTACCTACCCACCTTGTGGATGAGCTCACTATTTGAGTGCATGATAGAGATGTCTTTCAGTATAAGGTCCAATGGGACCAGTTCTCTATTGATAATGCTATGTGGGAGGATGTTGATGATATGCATTAGTCCTTTCCACGTCTTTTTACTTATATTAGTGCATTTTATTTCTACTATAGTTTCCTTGATACATTATTGATCATTGGATATTGATGGACATCAGGTTGATGTCTCTTTCTACTAGGGAGGGATGTCATGACTCAAATTTTGGTATGCTTTTTATTCAGACTTATTATGATTGACTTTTTGACTAAGACTATGTATGACTCAACTTGAGTCAAATGCCTTTATATTTTTGTTTAGACTTTATTAGTCAATGATATTACATGGATAAATTTTAGTTTCTATTGATGTAGTGATTTTGTTATATGATTGATCATATGAGATTTTGATATGATGGTTAAAATTATCATTTTTTTAATGTTTAAATTTGATGATATTTGATGAATGTTTAAAAATTTGTATTTAAGATGTTATTTATTTATCATGGTGATATTATTACTGACTCAATGGATGCTGTCAAGTTTGAGAGTGTGTAGGTATTGAAGGTGAAAGAGTGGTTGAGGTAGAGGATTTTAGCTCCTCAGCAAGGTTGGCGCAAAATTTGTATGGTGTAGTCATGCACACACACTTAGTTTTATTTGATTTCAAATCATTTGATTTGGATTTTAATTTATCTAGATGGATTAAACATTTTGGTTTATTAATGAGTAACATAAATGATTAAATGAAAAGATTTAGTATTAACTTCTTTTTGAAATATTGAATAAATTGTGTCGATTGTCTATTTTTTTAAAAATATTAATATTTAGAATTATAAAATAAATAATATACTCTTAATTTATTATATATTAGTAATTACAAGCTCTAATTTGAAATGGTAATATATAGTTTGTTTTCAAATTTGAAAAGCTTGAAATGGTCATGAATTATATAATGTTGAATTAATTGAATAGTAAGTTTTAAATTTCTATATGCCAAGTGTAAGTCTAAATCTTCGAGGGTAGTGGGAGTTGAATTGATGAACTTGCTTTGTTTATGGCATAAAAAGGGGTTCAATCTGGGGAAAGAGAAAAATAAAAAGGACATCTTCCTTGGCATGAAAGGCTCACAAAATTTCTAGTGATTTTTGGGAAAGGAAGGAAGGATTAACATTTGAAGAGAAAGAGAGAAGTGATGTTGTTTGAAAGGGAAGGTAGTTGATTTAGGGAACATGTAAGTCAGTTGGGGATGGATCAACAAAACTAAGGAAGATATCTTAATAAGAGGGAGGATGACATTGGGGGAGAGAAGACATGATAAGTGTTCGGAACAAGAGTACAAGGAAGGAGCCAACAGGGGGAAACATTTCAGTTGGGATAGACCATTATTGGAGAGAGAGGAAGCTTAAGGATATTGCGTTGAACACAACCAATTCAGGTTCCTCACTTATTTCCCTTAAAAGTTTAATTGTATCTTAAATGTTATGTTTATTTTGGTTTTTTCTCTCGAATTTCTCTATGATACTCATATGTTCGAAAGTTGGTGGTTCAACACAATTATAATCTACCTTAGACATTGCCAATCCCATTCTTTTTCTAGGTCTATTCATGTGGTTATTTTGATTGGATATGCTTGATAGGAAAAGAGAAATTTAATTTTGTTTTTGATTGAGATTGCCACTTAAAGTTTTGAACGTAAGTGTTAGAAGATATGGTCTTTTCTTAAGTTTTAGACTGTTAGATTTTGTTAAAAATTGATAAGCTTAGCAAGTTGCACCATATTTTGGAGTCCGAATAAACAAAAATTTCGAAATCAAGTGAGGGAGATAGGCTATGTTTGCATATAAAACTTATGTACCAGTTTAAGCCAATAATATTGTTGGGATTTATTTTAATCATTTACCATTGCTGTCAAAACTCTATTGATCTATTCTATGGGCAATAAATACTTCAACTATAAGGAAATAGTTTAAAGTTTTTATTTGTTGTTTGAGAACTGGATGGGAGTCATTTGGCTGTTTATTCATTTTGATAACTTAGGAAATTACTTTTTCTATTTTTTTGGTTTCTCGTTGATTTTTTTTTCACATTAAGAGATGTGGATTGAGATTAAAAGTTTTTTTCTTTCTTAAATATTTTTACCAAAGTTTTAACTTTCTAGACTAGAAAAAGATCATCTTAAAATGTGTAAGCATTATGAATTTCTAAAATAGTTTCTTGAAATCAAATTTAAACTTTAATATCTTCCAAATTTTGGTATTGTGGAAAACAATAGAAAACATGTGTCCAAGAAAATACTTTGTGGCTCTATTCAAAATGTTGAAGTCGATGCTTGGGCAAAGTAGTATTAGGTAGCAGTCCAATTAAAACGTCGCCTTATCTAATGTGAATGAGGAGTCCTATGTATAATTTTTTTAAAAAAAATCTTGTAGTTGGAACTAATTTATGTGAACCAAAAAATGTATAGGATAATGTTTACGTTAGTGAAAAAATTCATTCTTAAGAGATATAATTGTACTATGCTTGGAGGGGTGTTGAATGTGGAAATCAAAGAGGACGGTAATTATTTGGAAAACATGTGTTTGTTGTTTCTTAGATATTACCTGCCAGTCTTTTACATTAAATTGGTTCATGATGCTTGGCCAAGCTCAATAAAACATTTATGCATATGATTGAGATGCATTGGTTATTTTACATTGTTTTTCCTCTTTCACATCCTTGTGTATGTTTCTACTAGACATATGTGTGTAATGCCCCTCTCGAAAATCCTTGGAACAAGGATTCAATTCAAGCCAAGATATATATATATATATATATATATATATATATATTTACAAGTATGAATGCACATGACAACATCATACAGAGGTCCCAAAGATAGCAATGGAAGACTACAATAATCTGAGCAACCAACAAATCTCCAAACGCCACTACCAAACAAAATGATTGACAATGAAGGATGCATAACTGAATCCAAACTGAAATAATACAAATTCAAAATGAAACTCCAAAGGATTAAAGAACACCTAAGAGGGTACCCAAAATGCTTCCCGAAAAGTCTAGGTCTTACCGAAAAGTGTCTGCTATCTACCCACACATGTTTTTGCAAAAGCTAGGTGATACATTAAATCAGCACTAGATGATACTTTATAGTATCGTGCAATATTTCACAAGAAGGAGGGCGACACTTTTAGAGATTGGGCGACTCTTCTCTTAAGGGCATATGATACTTCACAAGTCTCGTACGATACTTCTTCAAAGGGGGTGTGATACTAGAAAGTATCACACGACATTTCTCTAAGACGTGTATGATACAATTAGGGATTGTACGAAAGATCTCCATTGGGCATGCGACACAAAATTCTATCACCCCATGCTGACATATGGTCACCTAGGAAAAGAGAGAAAACTCCTAAGGAAGAACACTAGGAAGAAACTGAGTTCAGAACCTCCACACCGAGGAGTACTGGATCCACATAAATTGAGGAACAAACACTCAAGTGCATAATCAACAATATGCCATGAAACAAGAAAGAGGAACATCTATCCATTTAAATCATAGTAATAAAAGAATGTACTAAAAGCAACATCGTAGTGAACATAAGTAACATCGCAATATACTGAAATAACATCACAATAACTAAACAACCAAACTAAGTATGCAGTTCCTCCCAATTGTCAATAACATCATAAGACCATCGTGGATCCTAGCCATCCCCCACACATAACATCCCAAGCCACTGATCAGATCATCGATACTATTGTAATAGGGACGTCACTACTAAAACATGCTACAATATAAGCATAAAGAAATCCAACATGCTAGTAGTAAAGCATAAGATAATCCTACAAGTAGATAACATCACCTATCACATGCTAAACATCAATAGGCAATAGATATACCAATAAAAAAATTCACATCATCTAATCATATGCTAAACATCATAATATATGAAATGCGATAGTAACTATCATCATCTAAACATGGGATACATCAATTCCAATGAAAGCATAAATCACAAGAAAGCATACTCCAGAACTTGAAGCATTGAGTGAAAACATGTAGCAACGGTCACACAAGGATAAAAGACCATCTTTGTACATCGATCCTTAGCAGTGGTATAGGTAGCTATGCCTCCCAACCACGTGGTACCGATAGGTCCACACCTGCCATGTTAATGGAGATAATGATCCAACCACAAACACACAAAAAGCACAACATCCATGGCTAACACTTACGCCAGACAATATGATGGTTGTAACCAAGAACCTAAGATAATGCAAGTGGTACAAGTCCTAGTCAGACACTCATAAGGCTACTAAGTAGGGGCTAACATCATGGAGAGTCACTTGACATTGACAAGCCCAAGCTAGTACTGGCAGCTCTCCACTTCCCAACGGAAAGAGCAATCCCAAATCCTTTTTATTATCTTTAAGTTTTATTAACACTCACATTTTATTTAGTTATCACTTGATTACAAAACTTCTGCATGCCAACCCTCGAGAAATAGACACCGAGTTGCAGAGATAGAAGCCCCCTCTATATGCTACCCTACCCTACCTATGCTCATCCTATGACAAGTGCTTGTGGGCATGCATATTCGCAACCCAACCCCGGTGATCATAACTTCTAACAAAAGTGCACGCACATACTCATGTGTGGCACACCACCATCACGAAGATCATAACACAAGGACTAGATGAGAACACAATGCAAAAGATCACTCAATCGAAAACAACTTGGGAGGACAGATCCTACATGAATCCCAAAGCCAACAAAACCATACATCATGAAATCACTCAATCAGCCTCAATCTGGAAATATGGATTCTACACGAATCCCAATGATGCAACAAGACCAAACATCATGAACTCACTCAATTGGCCTCAATCTGGGAGCATAGATTCTACACGAATCCTAGTGTCCACAAAACAAAAGAAAAGGTCCAAGAGAAACCATAACACTAGGTATAAAATCACTCAACCGAACATAAAGTCAAGAGTAAGGGTGTGAGACGCATCCCAATGCAACATAAAAGTGCAATAGTGATCTAACTAATATCCAAATGGGTCATCCAGGTTTACAACCCACATTGTACCAAGAAAACTTGAGAAAATAGGGTGACATACAAAATGAGGTAAAAACTCCAAAATTTTGAAAACTTCAAAATTAAAACCCATTTGGCCTTTAGGTACAAAAACCCCAAAAATCCAACAATAATTGAGTTTAGACACTATACGGAAAAATGGCTAACATAATGGTGCAAAACCCCAAATCCTCATCCCAAAAAATAGGGAAATGTTCATACCCACCCAATCGAGTAGAACTAACATACAAAAATAGAGGGAAACACTAGTTCTTAGCCTCCAAACAAACAACTACAAAAAACAAAAGTAGAAACAGAGCCAAAATAATAAAATAGGAAAGCCCTACCTCACAACCAAAAGGGCAAAACAGGAATCTGAACCATAAAATAAATAGCCCATAGAAGTGGCTGAAAATTGTGCAATCTAAGGTTTCCCTGAGCCGGATCCAACGAGCTCATCTTTGCGACGATCCCATGCCCGTAGCTCCCACAATGAACAAAACAATAAATCCTAATGAAGAGGATTTTGGGTTTTTACTCTCCAACTTTCTAATTTAAAAGTGAGAAGTGAGGAATTAAATTCCTTTTTGAATATTTATTCACTTTTAGAGTGAATAATCGATTAAGGTGAAACTCTAAATGCACAGACACACTCACTGGTCTAATCACATAATGCAAATGAGTTTAGATTTAATAATCACTGAAATGTTTAATTAAACAATTAAAATAAGGATACGTCGATCAAATAGGGATGACATTGGTAAAATATGAATAGCTAAATCACTAACTCCATGTTGCACTACCAAGGATATAAATCTTGCACACTAAACAACATGATAAAGTGCAATTGCATACAATAACATTGCCGAAGCAATAAATGCATTAATTCACCCAATTTAACCATTTAATTGATTATATCAAAATAATCTATTTACATCACTCATGTTTGCATAAAGCATAATAATGTAGGAATGAAGTAAATAACCATAGTATTAAATCCATCACATAACATAATCAAAGATATGTCCAAATACCATATAACCAGATATCATCATAAAACACATTGTCATCTCAAAATGGCATCATCATGCAATATGATCGACTGAACAACATAGTAATCTAACATCTATGATACTAAAATCAAGGTATAACATTTGACCCTTAGGTCATCTCAAATGTAAAACATAACATGAGTAACACATATCTCTCAGATCAAAATATAACAAGGTAAATTTTCGCAACACATAACCAATGAATCCAACATGGACAATCCATTTCTAATTATCTAAGTATTTAATGATGGTAGTTTACACAACATTAAAAAGGAACTTAAAACACATAAGTGAACATAGTCATAAACATGACTAACCACTGCTACAAGAACTCAATCTAGTGTAGCATGGTAATAACACACAGTGCAATCTCTGCACACATCTCAAGGTAATCACAAAACAACCCCATGATACCACATCGATCCTAGTAACCGCTGGCACAAACCTCAATGAACCATAAATCGCATCATAATCTCATAAATCAGTCAAAGCATAATCAAAGCAACTAATACAAAAATATAAATCTAATCACCTCAAGGGTGTAGACCACTCATGGTCTCAATCATGATCCATCACAACGAAAGATCACCCAAGTTGCATCCATCAGGATGACTTACAAAAGTCAAATGGGAGAGGCACCACAATGTGTAAGTAGATTAGGCACTAGGCTGCACCAGATCCTTTCGATCCAATTGTGCCGAGTTGCTAGCCTTCTCGTGCTAGGGTTGGGTAGTTCTTCTTAACTGGAGAACCTCAGAGAGCTAACCACTCCATGGTTGGGCGGTAAAATTGCATCTCATGATAGTAGATGGACAACATTTTGACAATTTGTAGACATGACTACATGCAAATAGACACTAAGGTTCGATGGCATGTTATTTATATGTTTTATATTGCAATACGATTTATACCATATGATGTACTAATACTATGCTTATGTTCCATGTGTAGGTCGACATAGTTTGTGATATAAGATCAATGTGTTATATGTATTTTTGAACATCTTAAGCATTTGTAGTACCGATATATAGTCGGCTTTATATTGGATTTAATCTACATTAATTATGTCAAAAATTATGATATTTATGATGACATGTTTTGTCTTTGTGACTCGTCTGATGTCGCTATAATTAATTTTTCAACTTTGATGAAATGGAAATAAGTGCTTATGCAAATGTAGTCGATATTTGACTTGTCAATTTTAGTTTTTCATATTTTATGGTTCTTTCGTGTATGTGGCTATATCAGAGTTTTCGGTTCTTACAA
Source organism: Cupressus sempervirens (assembly GCA_028749045.1). Classification (NCBI taxonomy): domain Eukaryota; kingdom Viridiplantae; phylum Streptophyta; class Pinopsida; order Cupressales; family Cupressaceae; genus Cupressus; species Cupressus sempervirens. The sequence goes on from CM053790.1 coordinate 451,460,595, forward strand.
TTAGATTATTAATAATTTTCAATTTAAATAACATAGTATTTACTAAAATCATTTAAATTGATTAATAAATATTATTTATTTAAATTCAATTTATCAAATATGAAAAAAAAAATCGTTTAAAAAACTCTATAAAAAAATCTATTATAAAAAATTAATAATAGAAATACAAAAAAAAAACCTGTAATAAATATCCTATTGACTAAATAAATTATAAAAACTAAAAACTACTATTTAAAGAAAAAAATAACTAATATAAAAATTAATTAATTAAGATAATTTAAAAACTAAAATCAAAAGTTAAATAAATAGAGATCACAACATGAGCTAATGTGGAGTCTGGAGATCACAAGTAAATTTTTTTTTAAATAAATAGAAAAATAAAAACAATAGTTAAAAGTGGAGTTAACAACTAATAAATATAAAAAAGAGAGTTAAAAGTGGAGTGAGATAAAAATTGTTGGTTGATAATTAATGGGAAGGCTTTACAATTTTCTAGTCAAACTACAACTTTTTTTTTTAATCAAAAATTCAATTTCTAGGAACAAAGTTCCCATAAATAGCCTATCGACTAAATTATAGAAACTAAAAAAAACTAGTAGTCGCATGCTTTTGTAAATGTAACAAGTGCACCAATAGGAGATGAGATTTATGAGGAAAATGTAGAATGAATATTAAATAATCTAAATATTATTTAAAAAAAAAAGAAAATACAAAAATTAAAAAGTTCAAGATTAAAACATAGATATAAAATCTACAATATTTAGGAAATTTGAATATTGCTTAAGAAAAGTGTTCAATAATTCAAGATTTTACAATTAAATTCAATTTATCAAATATGAAAAAAAATCATTTAAAAAAGAAAGCTCATCAAAAAAATCTATTATAATAAATTAATAAGAGAAATACAAAAAAATAAAAATGAAAGAATAATGACATCTCTAACAAATATTCAATTGACTAAATAAATTATAAAAATTTTAAAAATAATATTTAATGAAAAAAAAAATTATTATAAAAAATAATTTAAAAACTTAAATCTAAATCAATTTTAAAAATTAAAAGTTAAATAAATAAAGATCACAACATAAGCTAATGTGGAGATCAAAGTAATTTTTTAAAAATAAATAAGAAAAGAAAAATATTTGTTAAAAGTGGATATTTAAAATATAATCTTATGTGAACAAATTAGATTATTAATATTTTTCAATTTAAATAACATAATATTTACTAAAATCTTTTAAATAGATTAATAAATATTACTTATTTAAATTCCATTTATCAAATATGAAAAAAATCATTTAAAAAAATCCATCAAAAAATTTATTATAAAAAATTAATAAGAGAAATACCAAAAATTAATGTCTAACAAATATTCTACTGAATCAATAAATTGTAGAAACTATAAAATAATATTTAAATAAAAAATTAAACTAATATGAAAAAAATGAATTAAAATGATTTAAAAACTAAAATCTAAATCAATTTTAAAAATCAAAAGTTAAATGAATAGTGATCACAACATGAGCTAATGTGGAGATCACAACTAAAAAATAGAAAAAGAAAAAAAATATTTAAAATTGGAGATAACTAATAAATATCAAAACAAGAGTAAAAAATGGAGTGAGATAGAAACTGGCCGATAAATAATTAACATGAAGGATTTGCAATTTTCTGGCACAATGACAACTTTTTCATCAAAAATTCAATTTGCCTATTGACTAAAAAATATAATCTTATGTGAACAAATTAGATTATTAATAATTTTTATTTTAAATTTAAATAACATAATATTTACTAAAATCTTTTAAATAGATTAATAAATTAATTTTTTATTTTTCATATTTGATTTTAAAAAAAAATCCATCAAAAAATCTATTATGAAAAATTAATAAGAGAAATATAAAAAAATGAAAAAATAATATCTCTAACAAATATTCTATTGACTAAATAAATTATAGAAACTAAAAAATCATATTTTAAAAAACTAAACTAGTGTAAAAAACAAATTAAAATAATTTAAAAACTAAAACCTAAATCAATTTTAAAAATCAAAAGTTAAATAAATAGAGATCACAAATGAGCTAATGATCACAAGTAATGATTTTTTAAATAAATAGGAAAAGAAAATAATAGTTAAAAGTGGAGAATTAAAATACAATCTTATGTGAACAAATTAGATCATTAATAATTTTTAATTTAAATAACATAATATTTACTAAAATATTTTAAATAGATTAATAAATATTATTTATTTAAACTTAATTTATCAAATATGAAAGAAATAATCATTAAAAAAAACTCAATCAAAAAATCTATTACAAGAAATTAATAAGAGAAATACAAAAAAGAATATGAAAAAATAACATCTCTAACAATCTGTTCCTTCTGCCTGTAATGATGTGTGTATCTCAAACTAAATTGTCAAGTGACCCTTTGGTGAATGGTAAACAACTGGATTTACAAATGAGAAATGATGTGGGTCACTTGATGCCTGTAATGATGCGTGTATCTCAAACTAAACTGTCAAGTGACCCACATCATTTTTCATTTGTAAATCTAGTTGTTTACCATTCACCAAAGAGTTGTTGTTATACACAAAAAGATCAATCCCACAGAGACTGTTCGGGTCTTAATAAATCTCAGTGCTCGTTTTCGGGGGATTCTTTTCTGCTTATGGCTTCTCCCAATTTAGAGTCCACTAATTTTGCTAAAAACTTTATGTTGTTTTTGACCCATCTTGTTTCTAAATGGAATACTCATCGAGATAAGTATATAAGTTTAGATCAGTCTCTTTCATGTCATCGACATCTTCTAAACTTGCAATTTGATATCCGACTGCCAATGAAGAAGATGTTATTTATTCCTCTAAGATGGATGTTGTTGTTAATGAGCTCATTTTTAATGATCAACCTCTTTCTTTCTTGTCTAGATTAGAAGTTGCAATAGTTCCCCAAGGACATTCATTGTCTTCTGAATATGCCCAAATTTTAGCAGTAGAGTGTAGTGTACCAATTCCTTACCAATTCCTCCCAAATTCTTTGATGAAGATAACATGCTCCATGACCCACATGAGGATAATGTAGACTTTAAATTGGATCCCCCTTCACATAGGATGGAGGACTCTATGAATGTTTTAGATCTTGGCTTGGCAATCCAGAAGTCTCCTACTCCAATACATAATTTTGGTCAGACTAGGTCCCTCTTTGCTGATCCACTTCTTACTAATGTTAGTTTTGATTTCTCCTAGAAATTATCTATGCTACGATCCCCCCTATCACCATCTCCTATAACTAAGAAATCTTCTAAGCCTAGGGATAGACCATTGAAAGCATCAAAAGCTAAAATAGAAGTTGATGCAGGGATGCAGTCAACTTTGGACGGTAATTTTCCTACCTCTAAATGATCGACAAGGAGCGCCAAGAGTGCTCCTAGTTAGTTATGAAGATCCTCTCATGGAATGTTAGGGGCATTAATGCCCCTGACAAATGTAATAGGATCAAGTAGTGTCTTGATTCTATCCAATGTGATCTAGTCTTTCTTTAGGAGACTAAGCTATCAACAAATAACTTTCAAAAATCTGTTGGATATTGGTCGACATGGAATTCCTCACATTTTGCTAGCTTAGGTGCTTTTGGGGGCCTTGCTGTATTATAGAATCTAAAGACGATCAAGGATCAACATCTTCATCAAGGAACTAATTGGAAAATGTTATCCATTCAACACTGTGAACTTTCATTCCATTTGATTAATGTTTATGGCCCTACCCCTACATTTGATAAACAAAGTTTATGGCTTACTCATACAGGTTTTATCCAGCAATCAATAGGTGCCAAATTTATTATTGTTAGTGACTTTAATGCCATTCTTCATCCTAGGGATAAGTATGGAGGTATTATTCCCCCTCCTAGAGCTACCCAGGACTTTAATGACTTTGTTAACATTAATGCTCTATTTGATGTTCCCCCACAAGCTAGATCTTGCACTTGGACTAATAGAAGAGTTGTGTTCCTCCAGATTGTAGTTAGATTGGATAGATTTTTGTGTTCATAATGTTAGAAATTGGCAAATTAAACTATCCAATCAGATATACTTCCATATTCAAAATTTTACCATTTCCATATTCAATTGTCCATTCTTCCATTAGATTCTCCTCTTACTAGTTTTTCTAGACCATATTTTAAGTTTGAAAGTGTATGGTATCATCACCTCCACTTTGATGGCCTCTTAAAAAAATGGTGGAAGGATGCCCCACTAGAGCCAGGAACCAAAATGTTTCAGTTTCACAAGAAAATGCAGTATGTCAAAGGGCTTATCAAGATTTGGAATAAACATGTTTTTAAAAATATTTTTGAGGAGAAAAAGGTGGTAGAAGAAAAACTAGATGAGATCAATGAACATATTTTACTCCATGGTTTAAATGTTGATATGCATTCAAGATATAAGAATTTGCAAGAGGAGTGGTCTAAATTATGTAGGCGAGAAGAAGAGTACTGGAGACAAAAGTCTAGAAAATTGTGGCTTCAACAAGGGGACTAGAATACTAAGTTTTTTCATGCATCTACCAAAAAAAAGAAGGCTAATAACACAATCTTTATAATTCATGACCATCTAGGAAATTTGATTTCTGATGCTAAGGGCATTCAAACTGAGAGTGTAATGTTCTTCTCTAATATTTTTTCCACTCCACCATAGGATCCCCCCTCTTCCCATCTTGTGGATGAGATCTTGGATTCCATTCCTTCTTTGATTACACATCAAGACAATTTGATTTTTATGGCCCCTTTTACTCTTTCTGAGATTCATGGTGTAATATTTTCTATGCATGTTGATAAGGCACTAGGCCCTAATGAGTTCACTACATTATTTTTTCAAAAATGTTGGGATGTAATTTGTTTTGAATTACTTGAGGCTCTTGAAGAATCCAGGAAAAATGTCTCCATTTTGAAGAACTTTAATACCACCAATATTGCTCTCATCCCAAAGGTTAATGATCCCTATTCTTTTGCTAATTTTTGTTCTATTTCTTTATGTAACAATATCTATAAGATTATTACAAAGGCTATTTATTTGCATCTTAAGCCCATTACTCCAAAAATTATATCATCAAAACAAGGGGGTTTTGTTCCTGGTCGAGAAACAACTGAGGGAGCTATAATAGCCCATGAGACCCTTCATTCCATCAAAGAACATAATATTTCAGCCTTTGTTGTCAAATTAGACATGATGAAGGCTTACGATAAACTAAATTGGTCTTTTCTTCTTCTAGTCCTTCATCATTTTGGTTTTTCTTCTAGATGGTGTAAATGAATTAAAGCTTTCCATTTCAAGTGCACATTTTTCTATTCTCATTAATGGTATACCAATAGGTTTCTTTGCCTCTTCCCAAGGAGTTCATCAAGGTGACCCTCTTTCTCCATTCTTGTTTATCATTATTGCAGAGGCGCTCAACAGACTTATTAACTCATTTAATCAAAAAAGGTTTTGGAAAGGTATCATTATTATAGGTACTTCTTTGTCCATAACCCATTCTCTTTTTGCTGACGATACTTTACCTTTTGGATCATCTACATATCAAGAAGCATAGAGTATGAAGAAATCCATTGACCTATATACACAAGTTTCAGGTCAATATATCAATGCAACTAAATCTAAAATTTATGTTTTTAATACATCCCAATTGGTTTCTCAAAGAACAATCCATCTTCTTGGTTTTCCCCATGATCATTTACCTTCTACTTATCTTGGTGTTCCTTTTTTTATGAGATTAAACAAACCCTCTTATTGGAAATCTGTGATTGATCGTATCAATAGTAGAATTAGTGCTTGGAAGGTTCACTGGTTATCCCTCTCGAGTATAATTTTTCTTATCAAAACTGTTCTTTCTATCATTCCTTACTATTACTTCTCCATTCTACAAGCCCCCCAAGGTATCATCTCTCAAATTGAAACTTTAATCCACATATTCCTTTGGTTAGATAATATGAATGGTCAGAAGAAAATACCACTAATTTATATTCATGCCATATCAACCTCTTATAGTACAAGAAGTGTCAAACTGCTCAAAATTACCAATAGGAATAGGCCTTTTGCTGCTAAACTTGTTTGGAAAATGTATGAAAAACCCTCTGCCAAATGGTGTCGCCTTTTGCAAGAGAAATATTTAGACAACTTGGAACTTTCCAAAGTTCTTAATGTGTTAGACTTGCAAAAGGGGTTTGTCATTTGGGATTTCATGATGGTTTCTCAAGAAGTTATTACTTCATTCATATCATGGCAAGTGAACAACAGAGATAGTGTCAATTTTTGGTTTGATTCATAGAATGGGTTCCCCCCCACCCTTTCCACTATTGATTCTCTAAAGGATTTTTCAAACATAGTGATTCAAGCTTGGGGGACATCCTTTTCTACATATGTCTCAGCTATTCATAGGTTCATAGGGCTAGTCATTTGGCAAGACCCCTCATCTCTTCCTATATCCCACAATTAATTTGCTTCTTTCAAACAAGTACTAACTAAAAGGAACGTCTTTATGTCTAATCATCCAGATTGCCTCTTTTGGGTTCCAGCTAAAGGCAATAAATAATCTATTAAACTAGGATACTTGGCTCTCCAACACAACCAACATAATCAGACCACTTATCGTGCTTTTGAATTTTGCTGGAATAGCTCAGTTCTGCCAAAAGTAGGATGCTTTGCATGGCATGCACTAAAGAACCATATTTTAACTAGTGATCGTCTTCACAGATTGAAATTTTTTAATCCCTTTAACTATGTGCTCTATCTACAAGATATATAAATAACATATCACCTCCTCTTAAACTACCCTTTTGCCCAAGATTGTTGGCATTTTATCCTTGATAAGCTTAATTTCCATATGCCATTACTGTGATATCCCCATTTTGGACATATATAATTTAATAATAAATAGGTATAGTATATAAAGTTTATAATATTAAAATGATTAATAAAATATATAAATTATTATATATCATATATATTATCATACATATATAATATATATACATATATATGATATTTAAAATAATATACTATTGAATATAAATAATATATATATTTATATCAATACTATGATATATAAGGCTAACAATATTTAATATTTATAATGCTAATGATATCCCTATATATATAATATATGTTATTAAACTTATATATATTAATGGTATTATTAATATAAATATATATATAATATAATTATATTATTCTTAATATTATATATATATATATATATATATATATATATATAATATTTAACATTAATAGGGAAATATATGGAATATTATGAAATGTATACAAAATAAATGAAAAAACCTAAAATGTCCTAAAATGGGACATTACAAGTGATATTAGAGCATGATCTTGCCATCCTATGAAAGAAATTTTAAGATTCCTACTTGCTAATAGATAGATATGTATACATCCAAAATAGATAGCTATGATCACTGCATCACCATATTTTAGATTGCCACAAAGTTTACTAAGTTACTAAAACTCAAGTTGTAGAGAATAGACTTCTAAGGTGCTACTTAGCCCATTTGTTGTTGGATGTGTAGATCGCTCCCCAAAAATAACATTTGAGTATGGAATTGGTGTTGGTCTAAAAGCAAACATTATGTGATTTGCAAGATCCTGAGTTATTTCCTCAGTTGCTGCCATAAGTCCCTTCCTTGGTACTCCAATTGCTACAAATTTAATGACTGGTCTTGATTCTTCTATAAAAATGGCCAAAATAGAGTTGGCAAATTTGAAATAATAGTGAAGGATTCCAATATTAGTATTTCCTCACTCTTCAAAACAAATCTCTTATACTTGCTGACAGGCGATGGTAGAATAGAGGTGGTTTCACGTAAATTTGATTCACATTTACCTTCTCACATGGGCTGTGAATGTTATTAGAGTGCCCCTCTACTGCCACATCTGCCATTGATGTTTTTAAAGCTTGCAGAGATGGATGTGTATTCCTTTTTCACCATTTTTTTTGCTACCCGTGAGAACTTGCATTTTGCAATGCTATTAAAATTGATATGTTTTTGGTTTTTTTTTTAAAAATATTTCTGTTGCAAAGAATTTCATTTTATTCTATAATATTTGCTCGTTTGATTTACATAGATGATTACATGGAGTTTCTTTAATATCTCTAGTTGTTCCAATGTGTTGCACAATCTCACTGGCGGCTGAAATACCAAAATTAGTGTGAGCTATTGTCAAGAACGCAAGACCAACAATCATTAATGGAGCTAACAATTTTCTAGCATGCCTGTAATTGTCTCAAGGCTGATATTAAGCCAAATTTGGAGGGATCATTCACCTTGGGTGGATATCTGTCTATGGTATCATTTCTCTTCAAGCAACCCATGACATCATTAGGCATTATTATCTATACTCACAAAGATTTGTAGCCTATATCAAACAATGTAATCAAGTCTATTGGTGAAGAGGGAATGTGCAACATAGTGTCTGTTGCAACTATTTAATGAAAGATATTTTGGGAATCTAAGTATGGGCCGATAGAATACGATCCACGCGATTCAAAGAAATGATTGATAAAGTTAAACAGTGATAATATTAAATATCAATCATGGAAATGACTGATAAGAGACTCAGTGATAATATTAAATAGTAACCAGTTGAAACTACAAAAATTTGAATAAAAGGAGCAACTGTAGAAAGAAAACCATATTAAAATTTTATGGCATCTTTATTTATCATCGAGGATTTGGAATACATTAGAAACTAATACAAATGTTTTAGGGCAACATATGGAAGTATTTGAGGATAATGTATGGTGTACCTCTTTTTAATCAGATTTTATGGACAAATGAAGGATTAAATCTTTCAAGGGCAATTACTAGATTAAACCGACGATAGTGAAAACTTCAAACCAAACAAGAATCAATCACACAATTTTAATATTTTTAACTATATTTGATAAAATCATTCAAGAGTCAAATTAATGAAGAGAAAAGAATGATGGTCCCTTTTGGCCCAATAAAGGGCAATGAAGATACAAATATTGTAAAAGAATACTATAAAAAAATAGGAGTAGATAAATGAATGACTAGAAGGGGTCATTACAAAGTTCATAATTACATAAATCTCGGTATATGTATAATGCAAGAACTAAGTCATTGTGCTACGAGAAGGTACAAACATTTGACATTGATTCAATAAATGTATGTATTTAATATTTCAAATATTTCTTTTCATATTAATATTCAATATGTCAAAAATGCTTATAAAGAATATAATATTTAACATTTTGATCTTTACTAATATTGGGAATCTGAGAGAGAATTATGAGTAGTTCTAAGCATGGAAGATTACATTAGTATTATTGAGCTAGTACCAATGAAATTTCAACTAGCTAGCACATTATGTGTATTTATACTTTTATTACATTAAATCATCATTTTCCAAGATAAGATAAGGCCTACAATGGAATGGGCTGGGTGACACCACTCGGAGGTACTAGGTAAGGCCTGCAGTGAGATGGGCATTGGGCTACATCGTCCAAGGGTGCTAGGTAAGGCCTACGGTGGAGCGAATACCTCGGGGTACATCATACAAAGGCACTATCTTGGAAATGATGACCAGAGAGAGATAACAATAATGAGGGAGAATAGTGAGGCCCATGATTGGGTAACAGTGCACCCTATTATAGTTTCTCCTCCCGTACACAGAAATTGATGAGTTAATATTATAATGAATTGATAATTTTGATTGACAAGTCAATAAATTGAGACTATAAACACATTGTCAGGAGATTGATTTATATATAATGTGTACTAATGATTTTTTGGTTGTAGGTTCACAATTAAAGAAATGCATAACATGTGTATTGTGTGTTTACATCGTGTATGTTTTGTGTCTTCATTTGTCTGCATCATGTCTGCTCCATGTCTTCATCTATTTGCATCATGTTTTCTCTGTGTCTTCATCTGTCCGTATCGTGTTTGCTTTGTGTTTTCATCTGTCCACATAATTTATGCTTCATACTTTCATGGATTCATGTGACTACTTTTGTTCACTTCATGTTTTGATTCATTAAGATGTATATCTCATAAATATTTTATGTCTTTTATATGTAAATATATTTTGTATCTATGAACGAATTTATGTATGAATGATTTTGCTTGAGGACAAGCAAATTCAAGAGGGGAGGATTGTGATATCCCCATTTTGGACATATATAATTTAATAATAAATAGGTATAGTATATAAAGTTTATAATATTAAAATAATTAATAAAATATATAAATTAAAAATATAAATTATTATATATCATATATATTATTATACATATATATATGATATTTAAAATAATATACTACTAAATATAAATAATATATATATTTATGTCAATACTATGATATATAAGGCTAACAATATTTAATATTTATAACACTAATATATGTTATGGTACTTAATTTTTGGATTAGATTGTGTAAAAATTTTTGCCATCAACATTTTGAATCACACTACGTAATCCATCATTAAGATGAGAGGGCAAGAGATGTAAAACAATGTAAGTTGATGGAAAGATTTTTACATCTCTTGCTCTCTCATCTTGATGATGGATCACATAGTGTGATTCAAAACGTTGATGGCAAAAATCTTTACACAATCTAATCCAGAAACTAAGTACCATAACTATTATGAATTGTGAAAATTTGATCACATTAATAACTAATATATGTTATTAAACTTATATAAATTAATGGTATAATATATATATATATATATATATATATATATATATATATATATAAAATTATATTATTCTTAATAAAATATAATTATTATCAATGAAAGATCATGACTCTATGAAAAATACATACATACATACATTCATATATATATATACATATACATACATACATATATATATACATATACATACATACATATATACATATATATATATATATATATATATAGATATATATATATATATATATATGTATATATATATATATATATATATATATATATATATATGTATATATGTATGTATGTATATGTATATATATATGTATATGTGTGTGTGTGTATGTATATGTATATATATATATACACATATACATATATATACATACACACACATATATATATACATATACATACATATATATATATACATATACATACATATATATATGTGTATATATATACATATACATATATATATATATACATACATATATATATATATATACATATACATACATATATATATATACATATACATACATATATAAATATACATATATATATGTGTGTGTGTGTGTATATGTATATATGTATATGTGTATATGTGTATATGTGTATATGTATATGTATATATATACATATACATATATACACATATACATATATACATATATGTTGTATTTTCTATATATGTATATGTATATATGTATGTATATATGTATATGGGAGAGGTTTTACCCATGTAACTTGGGGCCTGACTACCTGAATGTACACTCTATCATAGTCAACCATAAAACACACATCATCTTTATAATCCTCAACAAGTTTAGGAGGAATATTAAACCTATTGTTCATCCTTTCCTTGAAATCTTCAAAATAATTATCCATAATGCTATCAAAATTTACACCCATTTTTGCAATAAATTCATTTATCTGATACAAGAAAGGAACATCTTTTTGCCACACAATAGAACCTTCAAATGGGAAAAAAAATTTGCACATAAAAGAAAATACATGTTAGCAAAGAACCAAATTTGCTAGGGTTGTTCTTTGATGTCCTAATACTATCCATATTCTTATTTAATTGCTTCAATAGTAATTTTAACAAGTCAAATTCCATGTTTTTTTTCACAACCTTAAATGCTAAATCCACTGCCTCATATGGCATGTTGTTCAAATGACTAGAGCTATAAATCTTGTGAGCAATTACATGAATGCCAAAATTTAATTCCACATAAAAAATAGTGCTAATTTTCACACCTCTACTATCCCACTCTACTAGGGTTTTCTTTTGGAGTTCATCCCAACCTAGGGTTTTGGTAGATTTTACTTTGCTTAGCATAGGAAGACTAGTAATCTTATGAATCATCTTCTTGGTTATTAACACTAGCTGCTCTAACCATAATTGACCATTGTGCACATGACTAACAATTAACCTAATCCACTTAATCTGAAAGCTCCTTGGTAGGTGTGTGATATGAGTCAACCCTTTTGTTTCTAGGTGCTTATGCTCGATTTTTAATGAACCATCAACACACATTTCTTCTAAGGCACTATCCATCTCTAGGGTTCCAATTTCCTAAATAGAACACTTAAAATGAGTGTGAATGTTGTTAATTAGAAGTAACCTGAGTGGAATTTGAGATTGAGCTCCATTTGGGTCAAGTGCCTCTGCAACTGTTGGAACTAGTTTGAAATTTGACACTTTCCACTCCATACCCTTAACCAACATTACTGAACCTCTTTTTTCCTTGTTTTTGTTGCTACTTCTATATGCTATCTCTACCTTGTAATTAATTTTTTATTTTATTCGGACAAATTCTTTGTTGGGAATTTGCTTAGAATAGCTTGGGTGCACTTGGAATCACTTTTCTCTATATATTCTAAAGTCGCAGTGAAAAATAAAGTCAAATTCTACCTCTTTTGATGAAAATTCACCATTAATGCTAGGTACCATAATGACATAGTGCATGATAGACTATTATCCACTCACTAGCTTGGTAGAAACTTGTGACTTGGCGATCAAACAAAACTTTACTTCTCCCAACCTAGCTTAGTTAAGTCTATGACCAACCTTGCTCAATAAGGCCTGATCTCATGTGATCCCTTTGTATCTTAAATACTAATTTGGATCTTCTACTTTCCTACATTTGGAACTGCTCAAGATATAGCTTGAAGATATAGTTCTAGTTCCTCCTTCATGAATCTAATTGGAAATGGTGGAGTCACCCACTTCTTGAGTGACATTGCCATCATTTGAATTGTTCTACTCGATAGATTTAGGAATCCAGTATTGTCTCATTTTCTTCTTGATATTATCAATTTTATCTTTCTTTTCATCTTCAATTCTTCCTATGTTCATGTAGTTTTTAGCTATATGACCAATTTTAGTGCATGTATAACATCTTACTGTTGAATCTCTCTTTCTCAAGTGATGCCTTGTACATTCTATGCCAATGTGTCCATATTCTTCACAATAGTGACATCTACACCAAGTATTATAGTCCCAAAAAAATATTGCTTTGACAATTTGTTCAGCTAGATTTAATGATTTGGATCTGCATTTAGATGCCTTGTGACCTTGTTTGTTACATTTGTGACATTTTCCTTGAAATTTTGGTTTCTCCTTGCATTCATTAACTTTATGACCATGTTTACTACAATTGTAGCATTTTCCATTAAATTTTTCCTTTCCATTGCTCCAACATTTGTTTGATGTATGACATAACTTACCACAGTGATTGCAAGTAGGTCTTTGATTCCTTTGGGTACCTTGTTTGGAAGATTCACCTTCTTCTTTGTATCCAAGTTCTGCTTTACCATTTTTCCTGTAGAGATTCTACTCACTTTGCTGATTTAATTGATCCATGTCTACTTGAGATTTCATCATCCTTTTATTGAGTTGTTTTTCAGAAATTAGATCAGCTTTCAATCTTTCATTGATCTATCTTTCAGTGATTAGATCATTCCTTAAGCTTTCATTTTCAGATCTCAGATTTATGATTTCCTCATTTGCATTAGAGATCTGATTGATAAGACTTTCTTGCTAAAGGGATTGATTTTGATTTACATTGTCCTTACCTCCAAGTCTTCACTTTCCTTATTCCTTTGTTCCAAAATTTCACACATTTGTATTGACTGAACTTCTTGTTCTCTTTTCAATTTTCTTACCTCTTCTTGTAGAGAGCTATTCTTTTCTAGGAGTTCTTTGATTGCCTCATTTGCTTCATTTGAACTAATTGATGGGAAAAAGTATTCAATCTTTTCTTCAACATACTAATGGTCATTCATTTGTCTTACAAGTTCCTTCCTTCTTTTCAGTGATTGGTAAAGATGCTCTTTTGATTCCTTGAGTTGAGCTATGGCCATTTTCAGATCTAGCTTCTCATTCTCAATAGCTTTATCAAGTATGAATATCTCCATTGTCCTTGATCTTTTCTCAAGCTATCAAACTTTATCCTGAGAACCACAACGCTCAATTGTTGGAAATAATCAAGACTAGCTAGGTTATTAAGAGTGGAGGGGTGAATCAGTAACCTCAAAAACTTTAAAACAATTCAAAATTTAGCAATATAAGTCATTCACCATTCATTCATCTAATCTATTGCATGCATGAGAAAGGTAAACATTCATAACACATGAACATAGTATTTTGGTGACCCAAAAACCTTCCAAATAGAAAGTAAAACTGTGGTGGGGATGATACCCAGAAAACTTCACTATTGTAGTATAAAGTTGGCCTATTAGGGCTTACATTGACCACTTCTAATGATTTTTCCTATTAAGAGCAATTTGGACTACTAGATCCACCTTGTTAGAGGTTTTAAAAACATACAATGAAGTAAGCACTCTGTTAGAATATTTATACAAAGACTGTTAAGTCTACTTGTTAAAGGATTTGAAAAATTGATTCACCTATTAGGATGAAATAATAGATCTGACTTACAACTTGGTTTTTGAATAGATCTTTGAAGTATAGATCACCTCTTGTGATTGATGTGTCTTTGTTGCTCCTTAATGACCTTGCTGTATACTTTGCTTTGCTATTGATCCACATTCACTCTTCTCAAAACATGTCACATATCCATTCCTTGATCATACATCCATACATTGCAAATGATACAATACATTACATATATACCATTCTAATAATTACAATTGAAAGGTCAGCTAAAACACAAGCAAACAAAATATTACTAAGTTGGCCAAATAGTAGAAAACTCGAATTCTTCAAGCTAACTTGGTGACCTTCTGATACTCAACATCCACTACATTACTTAGCATCATCATGCACTTAGTAGAAGTAGAAGCATGATCCATACTAATCACACAAAATATCTTGGAACTTGGTAACCATTAGAGAATCGATAGATACGGTGTCCCTTGGTAGATACTAAATCTTTCGTTTACCTTGCTATCACTTGGTAAACACTATACATCCATCACTTGGTAGAAACTGACTTCATAAGACATAGACTGATAACTTGGTAGACATTATGAAGCTCAATGACCACTATCTATTTGGTGAACACCATAAGCTTGGTAAACACTACTAAATTGCACACTCACTCAGTAGCTTCAGCAATGCTCAATGTGAACTACTTAAGTGATGAACTTACTAGGTAACCACTGAATGCTCAAAATAAACTGTAGACTGAGTGATGAGCTCAGTAGTCATTCAAAATTGAATAAGTGTTGCCACTAATGACAAATACAACATAACTCCAACAATTCTTCACTCTCACTTATTTCTATACATGTATACATACATCCATATGTATGTATGTGTGTGTGTGTGTGTGTGTGTGTGTGTGTGTGTGTGTGTGTGTGTGTGTGTGTGTGTGTGTGTGTGTGTGTGTGTGTGTATCCATCCAATTTACAAAATTACAAAGTTAGTCAATATACAAGTTAACACTAATATTGAAAAGTCGGCTCAAATGAAGACACTTGAGTTCTAAAGACTAACTTAGTGAAGTTCTAATACATGGTGTCCACTATCATTACTTGACAACGTCATGCATTTGGTAGAAGTAGAAGCTTGGTCCATACTAATCATCTCAGAGTAGTCTCTAAATTAATCTAAACTAGTGACTTGGTAGATACTATGTAACTTGGTAAAAACTAAATTACTTGTTTACCATGACTACACTTGGTAAACACTAATCACATAGCTCAGTTAACACTAACTTCACTTCACATAAACTACTAGCTCAGTTTGAAATGCGAAGCTTGGTAACCACTAAACTACTTAGGTTGAGCTGTTAGACTTCACACTGCCTAATTTTTCTTGGTAACCACTAGGATGCTTGGTAGGAACTATAAAGAATGCAGATACTTCATTATGCAAAATAGAGCATGTCAGTAAATTGAGGTGTACGACTTACAAAATTATTTTGATTACTAAATCTTGATGAGACAACTCTAAGGATAATATGGGAATTGACTAAGGAAGGATTTATTGATATGATTAATATAAGTAAAGGACATCATTAGTGAGGTTAAATCTGAAGAATATATATGTGAATATAAATGTGAGTGATATGATGCAAATTGTCATATGCATAGTAAATCCTTGCTTATGACATTGAGTGAATAGGAAGGAAGATTGTCTACAATCTACCAAATGCTTGTATGAAGAACTAACAATTACAAGAATTATGAAGTACAACAAGTGATCTAGTTTTTTATGTATATCTTTTCCTTTGAAGAACTCAATTGTATAGTTGCATGTTAGAGTAGTGGGCTCTTCTTGCATTGAAAGATTTGCTGAAAAGATTTGGACTAGAAAATTGTAAACCTATTGGAACTCTTATGGTAACTAGTCACAAGTTATCAAGCAAGGATGAGACACCTACTATTGAACAAAAGAAGTATAGGTGTATGATTGGAGGATTGTAGTATCTAACTCATAGTAGACCTAATATAGCAAATGCGGTTGGAATTGTGGCAAGATTTCAGGCTGATCCTAAAGAATATCACTACGCAGTAGTAAAAAGGATATTCATATATTTGAAAGGGACATCTGATCATGGCATTTGGTATGAAAAAAGTAATAATTTTACTCTTTGCACTTATACTGATGTTTATTGGGGTGGATATATGGATGATAGAAAAAGAACCAATGGAGGAGCATTATTTCTTGGTGGAAGATTGGTTTCTTGGCTAAGCAAGAAACAAGAAATTACACTTCACAAAGTACTGCAGAGGCAGAATATGTTGCAGCAGCAAACAACTGTAATTAAGTTATATGGATGAAGTAGATGATGAAGGATATTGGAATTACATTCAAAGAACTTGTTATTATTTACTATGATAATACAAGAATAGTTAACATGTCTAAGAATATTGTTTTGCATTCTAAGACTAAGCACATCTCTATAAAGTATCATGTACTGAAAGAGAAAGTTGTAGAGAAAGAAAATAGAATAGAGTACATTAACACTAAGAAATAGATTGCAAATTTTTTTACAAAGGCCTTACCAAAGGATACATTTGAGCACCTACGAGGTATGCTTGGGGTTATGCCCCTACCTATTTTAGAATAAAAGATGCAAAAGTGCATCAGTCTGGGGAATAGAGCACCATTGACAGACTAGACTGAATGTTGATGCTTCCTATATTGGGGATTATTTGTGATGGATAGAATCATCTAGGACTCTTGTTGATACTATTGTGAATAGTGTCTTTTGGCACTTGAGCTAGTAAGTTGTTGTAGAGATGCTGGTTGCTAAAACCTTTGACATTGGTGTCAATGAGGGAGAAGTATGGGATGAAAAACATTTCCCTATGGGGGAGAAGTATTGCAATAAAGGATTTTCATGAAGCAAGATTTGATTGATGAAGAGGATTTGAAAAGACTTTTTGGTATTCTTGGAACTAGATGATTTTCATCTATGTTGTCATCAATGCCAAAGGAGGAGATTGTTAGCAGGAATTTTGATACTATGGGGGAGCATTGCAGAACATTGATATGATGTATTTATAACTATGTTTGTCATTGATGACAACATAGTAATAAGTTTGTAAAAGACTAATAGAGCAGTAGACTGAGATTTTTGTATTGAGAACATTATATTACTTATTTGATGATGCCCAGTTACCAGTTCATACTACATTATGTATTTGTTATAAGGTTAAGTGCATAGAACTTGAATCAAAAGTGTAAGAAAGATATGATTGATTCATAGAGAACTATAAGGAAATAGAGTATTAGGAAACTAGTTCTTATTGTATGATTGCTACAGTTCATTACAATTGTAGTGAAGGGTTGCACAGTGAACTGGAGATATTATACTAATTGTTGATGATGTCAAAGAGTGTGCATGTATGAAAGTTACACGTGTGAAAGTTTGTGTATAAACGTGAGCCAACAACATTAATTAAATGTGTATTTCATTTAATTAACATGTGGAAGCCAACTCAAGGATTTATTATTAAGCATGTTATAAAGAAAAGATGTATTCCATGTTTTATACATAGATGACAAGAGAACACCTACAAATTATTGAGTAGCAAAGTGATACAAAAGAAGAGTGACCTATCTATGCGTGTAAGTGACCTTAAGGGTTATTGTTATTGAATTTAGATTTCTAGATCTGATTGCATGATCTAAATGTAAAGAAGTCCAACGTACTGGATAGAGGAAAGAAGTGAAGGCTTTTTACACATCTATCATTCTGAAAGGAATAGTATCAAGGTCAATTGGACAACAGGTTCGTTGATCTGATCCTGAAGCTATTTGGATAGTGGGTTTAGCTACCTTCCACAACTCCTAATAGGGTCAGAATCTCCTAACAAGGATTAAAAGTCTCCTAATAGGGATTCTTTGTACTAAATGTTGTACAATAGACTCCTAATAGGGTCCATCCTCTAACAAGGAATATTCATATTAGTACATCATTTTATGGGCATCATTCTCACCGAGGTTTTCCCTCTAATCAAGGATTTCCCTAGTCAACATATCTGGTGTAATTGTTCATGTGCATCTCTTTATGATTGTTGTTTACTTTGGTTGAATGCTCAAAATTGTTTACTAGAACAAGTGTTTTATATTCTCATTTAACAGATTCACCGCCCCCCCCCCCCCCCCCCCCCCCCACCCCAGCCTCAATTATATTGGTGGACTATTATTTCTAACAAGTTGTCTATTAATAAAAATATCATATGCAAGAATTTTATTGATAACAAATCTAGTTTGAGTGTTTTTAGTATGGATAGGTTAAAGGGTATAAAAGGTGATCTTATGTCTATCTATCCTGATAAAAAATTTATTTGAGGATTAAATAACATTTCCAAGAGAAGTTTGGGTATTGTATAACATTTCCTATTAAAATTGGTCCTATTATATTGGATACTCACATGCATGTTATGCATGTATCTCTTAATTATAACCTTATCTTTGAAAGACCTTAGTTACATACTATTCATTTTTTCCCTTCTACTATTTATCACAAGGTTAAGATTGTGTATAATAGTCTTATCTCTACCCTTTATGTCAATGATGTGCCTACTTCATGTTTAAACATGAAATATACTTGGGTTTTTCCTCCTACATAGGAGGTGAAGGAGCCTAAGAGTAAAAATGAACCTAAAAAGATAGGAGAACATTCCTCCTCCTCTCTATCCAAAGATGATCGGGGTATATTATATTTTAATCCAACATTTTTTGGAGAATATAGAATTAATGATCTTTCATTCATGGAAATTTTTTTACCCAAGGGGTATGGGTATGGGTTGGGGGCATTTTCCACCCCCTAAGCCCCTTTTGTTGACTTTTGAGGCCACTCAAAAAGTCTATTTTTGCCTTTGTGCGAAAATTGAAAGTGGTTACCATGAGTTGCATAACCTCAACTCCACTTAGAGGTTAACCTTAGGTTTGGTTGGGTTAGAAACTTCTAGATTTTTAGGTGAGTGGGGGAAGTTATTGCCCTTTTTGGTGGTTGAGTTTGGATATTATTTAGAGGCCCTTTTTGGAGTAGTTTTGGTTGTTACCCAATCTCTACTTTTAGAGAGAAGTCTTGGAAGATTGAAGGCAAGGAAGGAAAAGCTCTTCTCAATATTTTCATTTTACCATAACCTCTTGTGAAGGTAGGAGTTCTTCATCTCCTTGTTCATGTTGTTCATATTTTTTCATAATGTTTCATGCTTATGCTTTTGTGTTGTTTATTGGTATAATTGTATGTATGTTGGGTATGCTTGGGAAGGATTGAAACCATTTTTTCTTGAATGCTTTTCTTTCATGTTTCTGTTTGAATTTTGAAGTTTTCTTGTATGGGTGTTTTGGCATTACTCACCCTTGGATAGGGCAGAAGTGGCCAATTTCGAGAAAGGTCTTTTTAGTTGTACTCCAACAGTGTAGAGTCTCTTCTCAAGATGAGAAGAGGGAGAAGGGTACGGTGTTATGGGCCCCAACCTATCATCACAAACCACGTATGAGTTTTGGCATGTAAGAATGGAAGAACATAACTTCTTGAGATATAGCCCCGATTGGGCACCTGGTTTGGTGTTGTGTCTGACATCTCCTATTGGAAAAATCCACCTCTCCCTAGTTTTGATTTAATGTTCAATCCTGTTGTGAAGACCTAGTATGGATATGAATGTTTGATTTTGTCTCCTTGTTATGTTTGTTTGTCACCTAGTCAAATTTTGTTCCCTCCACAATCTTAGCAATGTATTGCAGAAAATGATATGGGTCCCTTGATAAGGGTCATGAAGGAAATTTAAATTGGATTGTTGTAATTTTGGGATTGGAATCCTATGTAAATTATATTTAATAACCTTGTTGTAATGGCAATGACGCTGGGTTTTCTTCCTGGTTCTTTCCTAGCTGAGCCTTTGAATCAGGTTGTTAATAAAATAGTGATTGAGTATTATTGCTTCTCATGAGATTTTTGTAATTTTTGGTCATATGGATGCACATAAAAAATAATATGAAATGATGATGTTTAATTTTGCAACATTCAAGTTTCATATATGTTGAAACAAAAACTATGTTATGAACGTAGGTTTAGTTTCGTGATTATTGAAAACAAAACAATTCCTGTATTGTTGTTAAAATGAATCATTCAAATTCTTGGTATATTTAGTTTGTAACAAGTCCTATTAGATTTACCTTGAAAAAAAAATATAACCCCTCTTGGTTAATAAATCAACTTCAAAATTTATACTTAGAAAAATAAAGACTTAAAAAAAAAATTGAACCAAGAGAGAAAAAACTCTGTGATTTTTGTATGGAGAACAAATTTATTTCTCCCTTTGGTAACAGATGATCTTTTAAGATTCCCCTATATATTGAATATCATAAAATAACTAATATCATTCAAAAAAATAATAATGTAAAATACTTTATAACCTAGTATCCTAAATATCCTAACATCTACCCATAAAACTTTTTGTCATAAATGTTGCTCCCATCCCCTTTGGTGCAGACTTTGTTTACCTTGGCATTAAAGTTGCATGTGATTGCAATTTCATTGTTTTAAGTATGGGAGAAGTCTTCTACAACTTTAGGAATTACGAAGTCTTGTCCTCTACATGTTAGGCGCATTAATGATGGCACAGTCCTCAATCATTTCACATAAAATTCGCAGCCACCTAGATTCTCATGAGCAAATTATGGAGGGAGAAAGTTGAAGTGTTATTTGTTTAAGTCTTGTTCCACCTTTATTACCATTGGTCACCACTTTACTTGGGCCTTTACTTGAGGTTGGTCTGTGCTTGCTTGCTTTGGGAAAAGTGCCTTTGGAAAGTGCTTGAGAAGCGCTAAGATCATGGGGAGTAAGGGTAGTTAATGTTTTAGTTGGGCGCCACATGGGTGGTAAGGGGGTAGGGGGTGTTATGGATTTGGGATGGAAATCGCGTGGGTAGGTTTAGCATAGTTTAGTTTATTTTAATGTTAGTTACAATTTTTTTTAGTTAGTAGTATTGTTATTTAGAAAGCTTCTAGTATATTTCAAGTAAATTTAGTTTAAGTATCATGTTTTTTCTTTAATTTATTTTAGTTTAAGATTTAGTTAGATTTAATGCTAGGTTAGTATTAATGTTAGGATTAGTTTTAGTTTAGTATAGGGTTAAGATTAGTGATATCATTTAAGTTGTTAGTATTATAATGTAGTGTTAGTGTTGGTTAGATATTAGATTTTATTGTGATATTACTTAGATTTGTAGTGAGTTTCAAATTTAGTTAGTTGTTTTTGTGTTGATTGTTTTAATATTTATTTTAGTTAAAAGTTTAGTTGTAATAAATATTAGATTCATAAGTAATGTAGTATAAGTTTGGTTAGTATAAACGTTTTAAATATTAGTTGCCTTAGTATGTTTTAGTTTAAGATTTCATTCATTCAATTTTAGTTATATAATTAATGTTATTATTATTCAAGGATAATTCTTAGATTTTAAATGATTTAGCTTTAGAAAAAAGTTTAATTATAGTTGGGATTATTATATTACATGATATAGTAGAAATTAGTTCTTGATTTTTATGC
The DNA here is from genome assembly GCA_028749045.1 of Cupressus sempervirens. Taxonomy (NCBI): domain Eukaryota; kingdom Viridiplantae; phylum Streptophyta; class Pinopsida; order Cupressales; family Cupressaceae; genus Cupressus; species Cupressus sempervirens. The sequence goes on from CM053790.1 coordinate 451,482,806, forward strand.
TATGAAATAATTAGACTTATACTCCACCCGATCAATCTTAGGATTAATACTATATATCGTTCAGTAATATCTTGCTCAATAATGCTTTAAATGGTTAATCTTCATATGTTTCTAATTAGATGACAATTATGTTTTGAGTGAGTTGATTTATTTTAACTGGCATATCAATCTTTTGTACCCTAGTGAACCTAGTAAGTTTTAATATAAAAAAAAATTCGTGCATTTTTGCCACGTATTTTGGGCATGACAAAAGGAACATCTGACTATAGAATTTGGTATAATAGATTGAGTGATTTCACTTTATCGGCATATATTGATATGGATTGGGTAGACAATATGGATGGCAGAAAGAGCACAAGTGGTGGAGCATTCTATCTTGGAGGAAGATTGGTTTCTTGGCTAAGAAATAAATAAGATTGTATTTCACAAAGTACGGCTAAGGTAGAGTATATTGCAACAACAAACAATTGTAATCAAGTGATGTGGTGAAACAAATGTTGAAGGCTATCCGGATTGAGTTTGTAGAACTTGTTATCATATACTATGATAACACTAGTACAATAAGTATGTCTAAGAATCCTGTATTACATTCTAAGACTAAGCATGTATCTATTAAGTATCATGTCTTGAGAGAGAAGGCAAAAGAAAAGGAGATTAGATTGGAATATGTGAGTACTAAAGATCAGATTGTAGATATCTTTACGAAGCCCTTACCTAAAGATACATTTGAGTAGTTGAGAGGTATGCTTGGGATTATGCCCCTACCTACTTCTAAGTAGATGATGTAGAGATTGCATCAGTCCAGTGGTACAAAGCACTATTGTTAGACTGGACTGAATGTTGATGGTTCATGTATGGGGGAGAATCTGTTATGAGTTGTATGAGGGAGTATCTATTATTTACATAAGAGCAAGGAGGGAGAGGTATGTGCATCCCCCCCTTTTGTTTTAGTCTAGCTGCGCACCCATGAGGCATGCGCATGCTGCCCACACGCATCACGCAACGCATAGTGCCCTTTTTGGGCACCCGCGCGCTGCTTGTGAGTAGTGTGCCACTGCGGTGCAAGCGAGCATGCCCTTTTTGGTGTGCACACGGTGCTTGCGAGACGCTCGCATGAGCAACACATGTGTGGAACCTGTGCACGAGCGACATTACACCCACACACCCTTTTGGGTGCACGTGTGGCACATCTGCGCACAAGCGATGTCGTGCCCGCACCTGGCCACATCCCTTTTGGGGCACGTGCGAGTGCATGTCATGCCCCCTTTTGGGGCATGCACGCCCAGTCCATAAACTTTTTAAAATAATAATAATAATTTAAAAAAAATAAAATAAATAAGTTCCCAAGGGGGACGTTTTTTCTTTTTTCTTTTTTATTTTACATTTTTTTGATATCCAATAATTAATCATGTTTATTTTTTCCTATGTAATATAATCAAATGGCGTCCACATCCAAATCAGCAACAAAACTAGTTGTGTACAAATTCCAAGGCGTAACCCCAAAATCACGGTTGCATGATGAGTACTTTGAGATCAAAGACACAAAAGTTGGACACATGGACTTGGGAGAGTTCTTGAGAGTTTGTAACAATCCAACTGAAAGGTCATCCTTGAGATCTGCCCTAATCCATTCTAGACTAGTAAATGCAGCATCACATCCCGGGATCGTGCAGTTAGCTAAATTGATTATGACCCTATCTTAGTATTTTGTTCCTGATGAAAGGGTGGTAAAGAGCGTCACTGGGGAAGTGATCTTGGATATATAACCAGATAATATTGAGAGGGTTTTTCATCTACCTAGAGCCAATCGATTCATCAGGCTTTCATATGAAGTAGCTAAGCAGTGGCATAAGGATCATTATCAGGAGGCCATAGACATCATATATTCCTCATACTTCATTGAGAAACCACCTCGGGGGAAGAAAATTAGCAAAGTCAATATGACTCGGGGATACATGATGGATGACATTGGATATTCAATCATTCTCTTGAGTAGAGTTATGGGATTTCCTGTAGTAGGTCATCTCGCTCCATTCATGGTCAACTTCATTGAGACCATCAGACATGCAAAGATTCCACTAGATTGGGCCACCACACTTAGTGAGAACTTGTGTGACTAGTTGCGGATAGTAAAGGACAAGAAGAAGTTTTATATGACTTCTTATGTGGTGTATCTACTTGCAACAAGGGCAATCGACTATCCTAGGTTGTACAAGAAGGGCAATATGCAGGACCCTAATGTATGGTTGTATATAGTCTATCCTTAGCTGGTGAAGAACAAGCTCTCACCACAGAGCAAGGAGTACAGAATTGTGAACAATGCCTTCATCTTTGCCATCATTTGATTCATTGAAGGGGATTATGGGAAGAGGTTGTCTGATGAAGCCAAGATGTAGATCATAGCTCTTGGTGCATATTTCATCCAGTTCTGGACATTCACATACATTCGGGTTGGTGATGCATCCATCAATCCAAAAAAACTCCCAAGGTACCCAAGTGACAAGTTGGTTTTGATGGAAATATCTCTGCAGATTGAGTCATCTTATGAAAGGATCAAAAGACAATAGAGGCCTTATTGGGATTGGCCTTTTGTAATAGGAGCATACCAGGTAAAGAGAAAGTAGGATATCCTGACTTTCAAGTGGGAATGGGAGAATTATCCTCTTGAAGAATATAACTCTCCCCAGCCATTCTTCAACAATGTTGGTAAAGTGGAAAACCTGGCAGGAAAAGAATTCTACCACGAGGATGCCATTGAAGATCATTGGATGAATGCCATAAATGACTATGATGTTCGTATCAGAGACTATTGTAGAATGACTTTGTATTTAGTAGAGAAGGCTCTCCATTTGACCATCTTGGATGAGATAAGGCTACAAGACTCGTAGGAGCTACTGGATCCCCTATTCAATACAGATAAAGTTGGTGAGAGGCCCATTCTGAATGCAAAAATTGATAGAGAAGAAGGAGATGATATTAATCATCGAGCAAGACATGTCATTAGAATGACAAAGAGTTGGATCAAGAAACCCTTTCCACTTGATCCAATTCTGGATACAATGATATTCCATGCACATGCTCGCCCAGAAAGGGGAAAGGGAAAGAAAGTCACAGTTCTTATCTTTGTGCTCTAGTCTCCCATTAGGCCAGAAATAGTCTACCAGCTAGATCATCTAGTGGGATACTACCACCCTTTAGAGATGAAGGGAAAGAGGAAGAGAGCCTCTCTTTAGAGGTTTCAGGCAGAACATGTTGAAGAATAGGCCCCTTCCCAGTGACAGGAATCCAGTCCCCAAGATCGTGAACCTCCTCGTATTCAGGTTGAATTTCCATTGCCTCCTATTTTGTCAAGTCAACAAGAAGAGGGAGAAATTCCAGAGACATCCATTCATCTAGTACATGAAGAGCTCGCTTCTCCTATGGTTCCATAGAAACAAAAGAGGATCAAGGTTAGAATGAACAAGAGGCAAAGAGTTCGTAAAATATTAGTGCCTAATCCATCTATTCCTGAAACCATTCAAGAGGAAGAATCAGATGAGGGGGAAATAAAATTAGATGAAGAGGAGGAGCAAGTGCCTCTACAAAGGAGAATTTGACTAGCCAAAGCCACATAATTGGAAAGAAGGAAGAGTGTCACAAATACCCCACCACCCACCTAAGCTGAAATGGTAGAACTCTCTTCTTTGGAAGACGAAGTACAATGATGGGTGAATGAGAAAAGGGAGCTAGGTGATGATGTTCTCTCCATCCTAGATTTTGATTTCATGTCAGTGGGTACAAAATTAGTTGGAGATAAGATCAAAGATACCCCTATAGGTGAACTTCAATAGCAAGATTGGATGCAAATGCCACCCGAGACACAAGGTCCTCATCTCACTCCCCCATCTTCACCTCAGGTTATGATGGTAGATAAGGTTTCAGTAATTCCTCCATCTCCAAGTTCAGAAGAATATATTCATAAGGAACTGTCATTACAAAGGCAACTAGAACAAAGGGTTATTGATGAGCCATCAAAATAGGCACAGATAGTAGAATGTATACAACAACCTTCTCGAGAAGTTGAGGATCAAACTACAGGATCTATAGAAACTGAGACTACATAAGAAGAACCCTCACTACAGGAGACTCTAAGCAAGAGCGATAGAGGGAAGAAGGTAGTTGAATACATCCCTTCATCATCTAGAGCCAAGGTTATAGAAAGGCATATTCCAAGATGGTTTTGGAAGGAAATAATGAGAAGTGCCAAGCATCAATTCCATGCTTCAGAGGATGATATTTGTGACATTGTGAAGATTTTGAACAAGCTTGACTCTCCATTACATGATGCAACACCATTTGCATTCATTACTACTACACAGAAGCAAGACTTATTTGCAGAAGTGGCTCACCCTTCAGAAGGTACACATGAAGAAGTTGTTAGCCTTCAGGACTATGAAGTGAAAGATATAATGTTAGGAAAGCCTACACGAGATACTTCCTGACATATGATGACTATGGGATTCAAGGAGGTTCTCAGCCATATGGAATAGGATGAGATTGAAATCAGAACACTTCGAAGGAAAGTTGAGATCTTAAAGGGATATCTAGCTGAAGTTATTGGTCCTCTTGATTTGAACGCCTTGAGGAGACTTTGAATACCATTCTTAGAGAAGGATAAGGTGTACGGCTTAGTCCATTTTTGAGAGCTTGTCAAGATTGGCAAGACAACCTTGAGGATAAGGGTGTCACTATAATCATAGGAAGTTTGAAGTTATTGCATGCTACACAAGATAATGTTGACAAGATCGTGGCAATTTTGAGGCAAGACTTTAGCATCATGGATGAGGTACGGGTATGGAGCAAGGATTTACAAACTCTACAAGCCATAAAAGGGAAAAGGTACCACATTCTAATTGATGTATATACTGGAGAGGAGTTAGACATGATAGATGATTGGATAGAAAAGATTGTAGATGGAAATAAAGTGATGGAAACATTGCATGATGAGATACATAGGCTCAAGGACCAAGCTTGAGAGAAAATTTTAGAAGCCAAAAAGTTGTACAGTGATGCATGCTTGGACATTTTTGAAGATGAAGAGTGAGAGAAGCTTTTGCTAGTTGAGGTAGTTGTGGAAAATTTCAGAAAGACTTGAGAGGAAGCATGTAATGATGAAGACATCAGACAAGCCTTCAGGATAGAGGAAGCACTATTAGAGTTGGACACCAAACTCAGAGATTTTATAGAAACTCGAATTAAGGTGGACAACCATAGACAAAAGGTCAAAGACAAGTATGAGGCTTTGGATCTTCCAGATGCTACTAAGATTAGTGAGATTATACATAAATTCAAGGGCAAACATCCAAACATATCTTTAGGATAAAGATGAGCAAAACCTAGATGCTAGAATTTCAATTTTGACACTTAGTAAAATTTTGAGATTTTTGACCCAGTCAAGGTCCGCAGCTTTGCAATTCAGAGGTGCACTAATAGTTGACTACTAGTTCCAAAAATAACACTTTCCATGCATCAGGAATGCATTCTGACGACAGTTTAACTCCAACACATGCCTAGTGAAGGGGCAACTTCTATTTTTGGTGTCTCCATACACTTCTACCTTGACTAAGAGCTTCTTCCTACTTTCTCTCTCATGCTTTCTCTATTTTTGACATGTAAAAGACTAATGCATCTAATTAATGAATAAAATATGGATTGAGTCCCTCTAAGCACCAATTAGATTATCAGTTTGTATATATTTAGTTTGTTTAAATGTTTTAAAAGTATTTTATTGCATCAAGATATCTCTCACTCTCAAAACAAATTGAGGAGACAATTTCTTATAAATACCCCATTGTAAAATGTAATAGAGGCCACCATTATTATGCAATAAAATTATGCTTTTGGTGCTAGCATTCGGAATGTAGTTATTCTTTCCTGAATGTGTCATTGTTTTGTGAATTTTATTCATGAGATTATGATTGAGCCAAAGGTTTATTGCGTTGTTTCTAGTTGTGCGATCTTTTAGTTCTAGTGTTTGCTATAGATATATGAATTTCATTGATGTAACGAGCTTGAGAAGAGATCACCCGATTTGTGTCTACATAGCTTTTTGTCTCGCATGAGTGCACTTTTCATGGCCTTGCGATTTGATGAAGTGTGAAACATCATTCAATTTTTTAAAGATTCTCAGTGACAATTGCATTAGTGGATTCTAGGAAGTGCTACTCCTATTTTCATTAGTTTCCTATCGATTTCTTCGAAGGTTTAACTCGCAGCGTGTTGTGTTCTGTAGCTTATGTTTATTTAGGAATTTCAATTTCAAGTTATTTGATTTCATGTTATTTGCTTTCAGTTTCGTTATTTGCTTTGCTAACCCCTTGTTAGAGTAGGACCTCATAGTAGCTGCATTGTTAGAGTTGCATTCATTGAAAAAATAGAAAATAGAAAAATATTGTTCTTTTGGTGTGATATTTTGAGACAACGAACATATTTTACTTCGATTCCAAGATAAAAGAGTTTTTAGAACCAGCAAAGGCTTCCTTGTGAACACTCACATTTATCTTCTACTGAGCAGATTTTGGTACATCGCAAGACAAACACTAAACCTTGGAGTGGATCCTTAAAAAGATTTTCTTTTCAAGAGAGGAATTACACTATGGATTCCTGTTGTTGACCTTGTGCAAAATGAATGCCCAACAATTCTCTCTTTTTTTGTAGTTATTAGAGACTAGTCATATGCACATGGGTACATCGTGGGCCCTATTTGTTAGAACTATTCTTTTTCTTTTTTATGTATTTCTCATTAGAGTTTTTATATTCTATTGAAGTTGTACTTAAGAGGGGGTGTGTCTTTCTTTTCTAGCCAATCTATTGTCCTATTTTAGGTAGTTTCAATTGGTAATGATGTAACTCAATATCCCATCATATGAATTGTACTAACTCTTGGGGATAGTGAGTGTAAATAATTTCTACACCTTGTTGAAATAAAGGGCCCTCAAAAGCCTAGGAAGCATTTTTAAGCTCTTCCCCTAGGCAAGCCAGAGCATGCCTAGCTAAGGAATAATGAATTGCAGAGCTTATTGTTTGCAAGGTTGCAGAGATTTATTGAAAAGTGAATATGGAGGTTGAAAAGGAGTGAAAAAAGGTCCTTTGGGTGGAAGTAAAAGGTTCCATCAGTCCATCAAGACACCTAACAAAGCCAAACAAAAGTTGCCCTTGGAAATCCTCAAAAACCCTCAAAATCAGCAAAGGTATTGTACAATAGTTCTGGGGTCTAAAACCTAGAAAACTTGAAAGTTCTCTTGAAATTAATAAAGGTCTATGAAGACTCCTTGGAAGGATTAGTGGAATAAATTAAAGAAAATCCCTACTTGGTGGGAAGAAGAGGGCTAATTAGGGCTCTTCCTTGTAGCCCTATTTTGAAGGAAAAGGGTGAAATCGGTAGGAAGTCCAACCATAAAGAGTTGTTTTCAAATACCAAAGATGTGTATTGCAAGGTTTTGTATCTCCTCCATGATCCTATAGGTTGGATGTGTAGAATGGTCAAAAAGACTTAGTTTAGTTGAAAGACCTTAAATACTCTCCATCTATTATGGGAGCCTGGCAGATAGTAAGAAGTGAAGTTTGATCAAGATAGTGGAGTAGGGTTTAGGATTGGGGGATCTTTTCTTAAAAAGGTTCCTATAAGTCCATTTTGTGATCTAGTAAGGCACCCTAAGTCTTAGAGGTAGACAAGAAGCAATAACTTGTGATTGGTTCATCATATTCTCCCTATTAGAATCCAATTGTTAGGTCATTTACCTAATCCTCTCCTCATTAAATAATCCAACTCATCGGTCCTTATCTTCAAAATGATTTTTATATTCCAAGAAATAAAATTAGTCAACTATAAATTATAATTTCTCATAAATAGTTAAAATGTTGTTCCTCGACAATCACTAAGTTCTAATACTTGATCATCACTAGGTTACTCGGTCACTACTAAATTTATTGCTTGGCACATACATTGTCACTTTATTGATATTGATGCTCAATCAATACTAATTTTCTTGGCACTTACTATGGCTTTGTTTATACTAGCATCACTCAACATGTACATCAAAATTCTTTAGTCTTTTTCTTTGTTGCTCAGTCAAGCCTATGCATTTGTTCTATCTTTGTTCACACTTTCAAGAAAGTGAACTCTTTCTAGTCTTTCTTACTCTCTTAGGGCATCTAGATGAAAAATGACCAAACTCTTTACATGTCCAACAAACAAAAATTTCCATATCTTCTAGCTCTCTTTTCATAAGAAGATCAATACCTTCTTTGATCTCCATGTCTTCTTCAAATCTGGATCTATCTTTTCTTGTGCTTCTATCTAGAAACTCAATGCTCAATTCTATACACAATTCTAATCTCTCACTGAGAAGCTCCATCTTTTGGGTGTTGAAATTTCCTCCATCAGATTCAAGACTATCTTTTCTAAAATAACTTGCCATTGATCTCGCAAAGCTATTAAGCTTTTCCTTCAACGACTTGATGCTTTGATACCAATTGTTAGAATAAATAGTCCACTGATATGACTGAAAGGGTTGGGGGTGAATTAGTTATCCAACTATTAGAAAAATCATTATCTTTAGATAATATTTAACCAAATGAGTTATATTAATTGAAACCACAACAAGATACTCATACACAATTAACACCAGCTATGTTAACTAGGGAAACCCTTGATCAAAGGGAAAACCATGGTGGGGATGGTACCCACAAGATGATGTACTAATATAAATATTCCTTGTTAGATGATATACCCTATTAGGAGTCTGTTACAACATTTAGTATATATGAGTCCCTATTAGGAGATTCTAACCCTGTTAAGGTTTGTGCCAACCTTGTTAGGAGTTGTGGAAGATAGCTAGACCCACTACCCAAACAACTTCAAGGTTAAGATCAAAGAACCCACTGGTCAAATGATCTTTATATTATTCCTTGTAGAATAATAGAACTGAAATGTACTTCTTCCTCTATCTTTGTCTTGTCAACTAGACTTCTTCTCCTTTAGATCTTGTAACTAGATCTCATACTACACATCCAATGATCCCTTGGATCACTTACACACATTCAACAAACATTCTTCTCCTTCTCGCACTGTGCACTAATACTTTGCATTCCACTTGATCCTCTAATCCAACTTCACATACAGATAAGGAAAACAAATTTCCCTTGTACCTTATCTTCATAATAATTCTTTTAGTTAGCCTTGAGGCTTTCCCAATTAATTAAAATAAGATAATTAATTAATTCACAATTATAATATCACTGTCAGCTCATAGTCTATAAAAAAATTCACATTTGTGAAACCACATCTTGCACACATGCTAGCATCACCACACAATTTTCCTCTATCACTAAGTAATTTTGCATCTCTTTATTACATCTCAGATGAAAAATAACAATAGATCATCAAAACTGTATTTTCCAATGCTCTATTTCTGCACCGCTTCTAGTAATTCTAGTGTAACTTCCATACAACATTGACTCAGACTTAGTCCTCTTAACCACATCATTAGGAAAACCTCAAGATGATATCCTCCACTATGCATCATCTAAAACTTCCTTATCTTTTGCACATCTTAAGATTACTAATAGCTATTCTTCTAGTCTTTATATAATTACTGCTATGTTGACATCAATGACAAATCTAGTCATGCATGCAACATATCAATACTCTCCAATGCTAAGGATACTCCCCCAATGTAGTATCATCATCATTCATGCTAAAAAAATTAAGCCATCACCTAAATCCCATCACCACTTTAGATACCACTGATAGACCCTTGTAGGATACAAATTTCTTATTGTCTGATCTTGGTTTGCATGTCTCCTATCCTATTGATCTCTTTGGTAGAAGGTTCTTTTCTGTCAATTTACTCTTCCTTTTGATATTGGATTTAAATTTTGGTTCTTGATTATCTTTTCCAAGCTATTTGGTTGTTCCCTCCTTAAGGTCACTACGATCTTTTATATCATGGTGTGCGACTGGGGCACCTTGAGAGCAAGGTCTTGATCAGGCTCTTTCTTTCTTTTTTCCTTGTGCATTGGTCAGATATGAACCTTTTATATTATAAACATGTTATCACTTATGGTGACATAATGTACTTCAAAAATAACATTTTCTTATGGGTTACCTAGTATCATTTGCACTATGCTTCCTCCAAGATTATGTGTGATGCTAGGGAAATCCTTGCATGTTTTTTTCAAGTTAGTCCTATGTAATATTGGTGCAAAGGCCTTGATGTTATTTGTAACCTTGGCATGTCTCTAATATTCCTATATCAAAATAAGTTCTCAACTACATTGTGGTGCTCCACTTTGGAACACCCCCACGCTCAAGCTTCAATGGATTCCTTCACCCCTTTATTCCATATAAATCAAAAGCCATTTTTCAACATCTTATTCAAGCATCCAATCCAATTAGTCTAACAATTATGATCTATCCACTCTATCAATCCCATAGTATCCACAATCCCCCACTTACTTTCTCTCTCCTACCTCACTCCCTCCATCCCCAATGTAAGTTCTTAACCCATCAGTAGTAGAGAAGGGAGACGAAGAAAAGAAAGAAGAAGAAGAAGAGAAAGAAGAAGAAGAGAAGAAGGAAGAAGAAAAGAAATATGGAGAGGAGGAAGAGACACAAGAACAAGATGTAATGACAACAGCTGAGCAAGAGCAGCAACTAGACCAGAGTGTGCAAGACACACAATTGCCACCCTCTAGCCCTCCTCATGTACCCATCACACCTGCAGAAACTATAATTATAAAAGATGTTCCTAACACTTCTGGTTAGAACATCAATCCATTAATTGTAGAAGACCTCAAAAGAATCCTTGACCAATCTACGCAACAAGCAAGATTGTGTACAAATCTAGTATTGGTCAGTATGGATGAATTACAAAAACTAGTAGAAAGCACAATTAGAGAAAAGGTGAATCCACAAGAACCACCTTCCATCATCTCTATAGCTACTAGTGGTCAACCTCAAATGCCCATAATTATTTCATTAGGCATAGTTGACACCTCAATACAGAAGTCGAGTGCAGCTATAGAAAAAGAAACAAAACAAACATGACAAACTATTACATCTGATCCTATAGCACAAACAGAAGGTGCATTTCCTAAGATTACCATAATTGATCAAGGTAGTAGACAGAAGTAGGAGAAAATAGAGGAAACCCCTAAAGAGCAAGAGGCAATACAAACATTGATAAATTTGCCTACCTCAGGAACTCCTTCACAATAGCCATTGCAAATATCTGAACCTAGATCTAGTACTACAAAAGTTGCAAGGGTACTTTACTATGGAGACCCTGAATTAGATGAGGAGATAGTCATACTAGGATATGACTCAAAATCAATAACCGTTGATCAAATCAATGAGGTGCAGGAAGCACTGAATAGGAGAAAGAGACAAGAGATACTTAGGAGGGAGTATAAACAAAAGCAAACACTACATGAGATTAAGGACATCTTTATGGATGCCTTCAGTTTGCAGTCACCAGATGAGTCAAAGCATATCATAGAGCAATTATCAGATATTGTTGACCAGGTGACAAATGAAGACCAAGAGACAAATGCAAAACTTATAGAATGGTCTGAAAGGAAATTCCAGGGAAAAGTAAATGAGCAAGTATCAAGTCAAATTTCACTCTCCCAAGTTGAATTGGAAAAGCTAATAGACAAGGTGAAAAAGGTACTTGAGAATATATTCTCATTGTATAAAAAGTTGTGTGACTTTTCATACTTCACATGGGAGAGAAGCCAAAAGATATTGAGCTTGGAGAGAAATTTAAATATTTCAAGCATGCAACTACCAAACAATCCAGCTCAAAGTGAGAAGCATTTTTCTCAATCACTTCACATTAAGAAAGAAATAGCTGTATTAATAGTAGATGAAGCCAATATCAAGGCAAAACTGATACAACTCCAGTCCTCCATTACCCCACATTTGGAAATACTCCATAAGGAACAAGTCTATGCAGAAATAGTTCTCAAGAAAGATCCTAATCTTTCTACTTTAGATGGACTTATTCATCTTGCTGCAGAGATTTCCATCTAGCACAAGTCACTGGAAATTGCTTTGAACAATTGGGATGCAGCTCTCAGGATGATTATGGAGGTAAACAACACATTTTTGGTGAAATATGGTCTTAACCCTTAAAATCCTTTGAAATAAGTGTCAAAAAGGGGGAGATATATATCTTATTAACTAAGGGGGAGATATTATAAGATGCATGGGAGAATGGGAAACAAAACCAAGGAAACCAAGGGGAGCATGATATATAGATAATGGCACAAACAACCAACTCAGGGGGAGTTAAAATAATTTTGGGAGTTAAAGTAATTTTGAGATTAGTTAATGTACTCATAAGATCAGTTAAGTGTTTTTGTCACTCATGTCAAAGGGGGAGATTGTTAACCTCATAATGGTTTTTGACACTTGAGTGCCAATACACTTAACCACTTTCTATATTGGAGCTGAGTACACCATGTATGCTGAGCCACAACATGAGCTAATTCAGGAAAGACTTCAGGTGCTGAGTGATCTTTAGGTGCCAAGTAGCCTTCAGGTACCGAGTGAAGATCAGGTGCCAAGTGAAGTTCAAGTGCTGAATGACTCTAGGTGTCGAGCATGATACAAGTGCCGAGTGATATTTAAGTACCGAGTTATAGATGATGTCGAGCAATATAGAAATGCAACAGGAGCCGAGTAAGCTAGTTTGATATTAGTGTCAAGCATATGGAATCAGCAAGTGCTGAGTAACACAGAATGTACATATGAGTTTGTAACTTCATTGATTCATATGTAAACCATTTTCATGGCTGACATATGATGAATCCCAAAGGATTAAATGATAAGATCGAATATTTTTTATTTCCTATGCAATCGACATGTAGCCAATAAGAAAAATGGAGAAGGCATGCAACCAATAAGAAAAGTGCAAGGAATGAGCGGGAAGCAAAGATTCAATATGGATCGTAGATCCATGCCTAACCCTAAGTCTTCGAATGTCTTTATAAGGAAGATGCAATCTCATCAAAAAAAGAAGTGGATGTACAAGGGTGTGGAAGGAACACTATTTGAGAATAAAGAGTATCAAATCTCAGAGGATAAAGATTAAAGAAAGCAGATCAAGTGCCTGTATTCAGCAAATGAAGGATTGTAAGCTATCAGGTTTATTGTACCTAATACTCTCTAGCAATTGTATTAGAATGAAAAACCCTATGGTGATAGGTTAGCTTAACAACTATTTTGTAGATCCTTTAAATAGGTGATTAAATCCTTTAACAGGGTGACACTTCATGTAAAGTGTTTGTAAATCCTTTAACCAGGTCACTATTGATATAGTGTAAAGCCTTTAACAGGGCAAACCATCAGAAGTGGTTAAATATTATTAATATAGTGATTTTGTGGGTATCATCCCCACCCCAGTTTTACCTTCATATTTTTGGAGGGTTTTTGGGTTACCAAAATCTCAAGTGTTATGTGGTGATGCTTATGTGTTTCTCATAACTATTTGATATGTTCATATGCATGCAATCTACTTTTAGTTAAAAAGTCTTAATGGTCAAAATACAGTACTTTTGATTCACCCCCCCTCTCTCAGAAGCATTCTTCCTATTTGATATTCCAACAGATAGAACTAGAAATCAAACTTCCTCAAGAAATCAACAAGGGAAAGAAGAGAGTTGCTAAACTAAAAACCAATTCCACTCTTCTATTGACAAAATGCAAATGAGAGGATGAAGAAGTAGAAGATGAAGAAAAGTTAGAGGAAGAAGAGTCACTAAAGAAGAAGGTAAGGTAATTATTACCAAGCCTACCAAAACATTTACTACTATGTTCACTAGAAGATCATCTAGGAAAAAAATAGATAAGCGAGGGGACATAATCTTCAAGAGGTCTCCACCTACCTTTGAGGAAAGAATAAAAGAATTAGAATTAGGATCTAGCATTACTAATTTCAAGGCACTAAAGTATGATACCAAGACTATAGAGGAGTAGAAGAAAATAGAAGTTATATTAATATCCAAGATGGGTAAGTGGAAGTACTCACCTAACCAGCTAGCTCAACAAATTCCTAATGCTTTGATGGAGAAGATTAAGCCAAGATGGGAGAATGCCATGAAAAATACAAAAGATTTATATATGAGTAGACCCTAAGGTAACTTATGCCAAATTTGGATGACAAGGAGGTGAAGGAATCTATGAAGAAAAATTAAGAAAAGATAACTTCTAGATTTAATACTTGTCTTGTACTATTGAAAGACATTGAGCATGTTGTGAAGAATGCTACAAAATATGGAAGAATGTCTATCTTCTTCAAAAACTGAGTGATTTTTTAGTTAGTGTAAGTGACAAGGATGATGGTAATGGTGATCAAGAGAAAGATGAAGAGATTGATAATGAAGAAGTCACTCATTTTGATAATGTAGATGATGAAGAGGAATAGGGGTAGGAAGCTACCAAGGAAGATGCATAAGATACTAAGGAGATTGACCCAGTAAAGATTGTTGTATCGGTCATAGCCTCACTTCCTCATTCTCCAAGAAAAACATTGAAAATACCAAGCCTAGAGACAACTTCAGCAAGATTGATTATGACAAACATTGAAAACAAAAGCACTCAATAAATCTCTACACCTATCCATCTTAGTACTTCATTGATAGTAGTGCAAGCACTTCATCTATCAAGCAACAAGCTCTTCCCTCTACATCAGTTTTGGCTACATTAGATATTTCTAATACTAGTATTTCAATGAGTGCAGTATCAACTTTTGTAGTGAGTCCAACCACATCTACAATTGTTTCCATTCCTAGTATGCATGTAATAATTGCAAGGCTAGTTGAGACCAACCCTCAACCGAGCACAAATTTTTTGGGAAAAGGCAAAGAGAAGGAAGAAGATATAGATCTTGATAATGAGATTATCATTCCTAATTGGGTTATCTCTAACCTCAATCTTGATCAAATGCATATTTTTGGAGAACTTCTTCAAAAGAAAGCCAAGCAACAAAGGCTTAAAGAGGAAAGAAACAAGGAATTTAGGATAATTGAGTATGCTAAGAATATTCTAGCAGAGGGTCTAGGCATAGAGGTTAATACTTCTCAACCAATTTTGTATTAGTTAATAGAGGTAGTCCATAAATATAATGAATATTTGGATGGATAGGAAAAATTGATGTAGAAAGCTAAGAATAGGTTTGAGAATAAAGTTTTAGAACTTATTGCTCAACAAATTCAAGTAGAATTATCTACTATTTTAGGCTCTCTAGAGACCTCTTACATCAATGTATCTTTACTTTTTGGTAAAATTTTTGATACATCAATCTTCACTAAGATAATAAGAGATAAATTATCAAAGATTGATGAGGATCTAAAGGAAAATGCAGAGTAGTTGCAACTTGACCTGAGTTCAAGCTCTGCCCACTTCAACAAGATTATATTTTTGACAAATAAGTAGGAAGAATTGCTAAAAGAAGATACAAGAATAAGATCAACATTGATAGATATTTAGAACATGATTATCCTAAAAATGGATGTAATGTAGAAGCACATTTTACATTCAAAAGTGCTCATCCATGACAACAACTTCTCCATTGTAGATCATATGATAGAATTGTCAGTAGAAGTTCAGATTGCATTTCACACATGCAAGGTGTTTCAAGAGAATTGGGACAAGACTTTGGCACTTATCCTAAAGGTATATTCAGATTTCTTGTGACTTTTTGGAATTACTATGTAAAGTAAATATAGCATAAATATTTGGCATTAATGTCAAAATGAGGAAGAAGATGTATTGGGTCTCAAAATTGAAGCCCTAATTTTGAGTACCATTCAAGAATCAAGCCCTATAAGCGCTTCTTAATGCATGTATTTTTTCAAGGCCTAAGAGGTTTTTAATGTTTCTAACACCTTGCATTCAATATATTTATGCATTCAATGAAGATAAATTTCCATTCTGAGTCATTCTGTGAAGTTTCGTTTTGAGCAATGTCCAAATCTGCATTTTTGCCTAAGTGTCAAACAACAACAGGAGACCATGTTTGCAATTGAATGTCTCAATCCCAATAAATTTTCATGACTCACCACCTTGGAAGTGTTTATTTTCCATACCAAAGAACTTGTGTTTCATATTTTGAGTCATTTTGATATGTTTTGACTAGGTTTTGACTAGGTTTTGAATCCCTCAGAGTTAGTTGTTTAGTATTGTCACGCTGATGCAAATTGTTTAGAATTCTAGAAGGCCCTGCTTGACTTGTTATAATTTTGACCCAATTGAACAAAATGAGAGATTTATTTTTGTGTTTCATTATAGAGGTTAGAGACTTACTATGTTTCAATTTTGAGTTTATGATGAATCAACTTGTTTAGTTTTTGAATGCAATTCTGAAAGCAATTTGTAAAGATGTACTAGTGTCATAAAATGTAGATTTGTCAGTACCCTTATTTGTGATGTAATATCTCTAAATATGTGATAGGTGAGATCAAATGGATTTAACCATTGTGTTCTAATCTAAAAATTCTTTAGGTGTGCCAATTTTCAAATCTTGACAAATACTTTTACACACTTTCCTAGGTCCATTCTATTTGCAAAAATCACTTTTCTGAGTGTTTCTAGTCCTACAAATTTGAGTAGCTTACTTTGATCACTAACCATTTTTTCCCTATTATTCATCATGAGACAATAATCATAGATTAATATTATCCTCATGAAAATTAACTAATGCTCCAATTTTCTTGTCCCCAAGTGTTAATCTGCCTAGTTTTCAAAGCCAAATCTGAGCACAATTTCTTGTTTTCAAATGTGTTTGCTTGCAGGCAGTTCTGAGAGTGAAAATTTGATAGTCAATATCTTTTGACTAAGAATTTTTTATGAGACAAGATTCAACATGGTGTGAAAATGTAGAACAAAGAATCATTTTGTTTGATTTTCAAGCTTGGTCAAGTGTTTTGGTTAGTTTTTTAAGGCAAGTTAAATAACCCCTTGGATTGAAAGTTACAATTTGTAGAAAATAGTAAATTGAGTTTTAATTGATCAAATAAGGTTTGAATTTGTTTTAGATTAGTATT